>JANHGN010012705.1:78180-98052 GCA_024605025.1 Megaceryle maxima
AATAATAAAATAGAATATGTACAAATATATACAAAACCAGTATCAAACCCAACCCCCCTGATGGTAATCACATCACCGTCACTGATGCTGTGGAGCAGGCACTGGAGGGGGGAGTCCCAGACTGGGCCCTGCAGCAGACGGGAGCTGTGTTCAGGAGCTGGATTCTGCTACCAGATTCAGGAACACACCGACTGGGATCAAAGGCAGAACAGACAGAGTCCTCCTTGGATGCTCCGAGGAAGGAACCGAAAGAGGACCTGAGCCAAGCCAAGAAAAGCTGACAAAGCTGTCCAAGAGGGGAAAAGAACCCAGGAGCCCCCAGAAAGAGGGTGAGCAAGCAATCAAGTAGGCTAGCAAGCAAAACTAGCAAGAAAGCAAGTAAACAAAAACCTATAGACTCTCTGGATCCCTCTGCTTTATACTGAATATGACGTATATGGGTTGGAATACCTTGTTGGTCAATTTAGGGTCACCTGCCCTGTCTGCTCCTCCCTGCAGGTGCAGCCTTTCCCTTTCCTGCACCCCCAGTGTGGTACACAGGATCCAGAAGTGGCCTTGGTCTGCACACCAACCCTTGGTAGTAACTCTAACCATGGGGTGTTATCACTGCTGGCAGCAGAAGTTGTCTGTGAAAACAGGCTGCTAACTTCAGACAGTGCAGTTAGTTAGAAGAACTGAACTGAAAAGTAAAATCACTGAACAGAATTAGTTCTGCTTTCACTCGAACCAGGACAATGTGAAAGTAATTTATACAGGTATGAATGCTCTTCTGTGGAACAAAAAAATGAATAAAATAGGGTGGAATAGTTGATGATCTTCTCTACTAGGTAAAATCCAGAAGCAATGAAAATAAGTGGAGTTGCATTCTGGTTAAGAAAATCAATAAACAATAATTGTATTTTTGTTCTGTCAACTTGCCTTGAAACAAAGAAAAAAAAAAAGCATGTCAGAAACTGGTGTCAATATCAGACTGTTTCAGATGTAACTGTCATTGAAACCTAAATTTCATTCTTTATTGCAACTTTTCTGTTTTAGATCATTTTGATAAAAATGACAAAGAAAGAAGAATCTCCTGCTTCTGAACCGTATGCAACAAATTGCCAGGTGACCAGGTGTCTCTACAAGTGTGGATTTAGCATGTATTTGTTTAAATTGGGGAACTAAGAAAATAATTAGTTGAAGATATGTGAAATGTAGCTGCATACATGCCTAGTATAGCTGATAACTCTCTATGGTAGTAAGACCGTAGCTAGCAGCAGGGTCCTGTCTACCAGGAGGTTGCTCTGCAGTCTCAGCAGACACAGAGCAGGGGCGGTGTTGCCCCCATCCATCTGGCAGGTGTAAGGCAGTGTTCAACAGGTAATTTTGAGAACATCTGAAAGAACAAGGTGCCAAGTGGCCTCCCACCTGCATGGCTGTTTCTTAAGCAGCTTCCAGAAGAGCTCCTGGCAGTGCATTAACTCAGCCCACCTTGGCATGGGGTGCCCAGAGCAGCTGGTGCCAGGAAGGTATGGGTGGGTGTTCATGGTCATTGTCTGGGTGAAAGACAAGTTAGATTCAAGGGTGTCTTGGGGGACTTTCTCAGCAACAGTGTGTCTGCTTACTCTCATGGTTTTATAAAGTTTCATTTTACCTTTATAGTTTTTCCCCAAATGAAAGAGAAATAATGATACTGAGACAGCATTACAGCTGGGTAGTGTACTGAGGAAAGCACAGAGGGATCACACAAAGAGAAATGTTTTGAGTGAAGAATCACCCCAGTTGCAGTGTTACGCCTTTCATGGGTAGAACAAGCCAAGGTCTTTAAAGTCTATACTTTTAATTTTGGATCATTAAGCTAATTTCCATTAGAAGACTAATCAAATGAGCATTTATTTTCTTCTTTTCTATTTGGCTGCAGCTTTTCTTGTTTTGTTTTGTTTGTTTATTTGTTTGATGTTTTAGAAGGGTTGTGGTTGGGGAAGTGAGAACTTGGCTTGATTTAAAATGTAAATGCAATTCTATCAATCTTCCCCTCTGCTAATAGGCTGCCTGGGCATTTTAAGGGCATATAGTGAAAAGGAAACTGTGACTGCTGAAGAAAAGCCACCCCCTGCTGTTTCTGTTCATATTTATTTCACAATCAGTCCATTGAAATGGTGTGATTCACACTCTGATGCTGTCGTTGTCTAGCTGGCAAAGTCACTGGTGAATTTAAACAAGTTTCCCAAGCTAAAACCCAAGCAAACTGCATTTGGGGCAAAAAGAAATCTTATCAGCAATGAGAGCTAGTGAGTCACTGCAGTGATCTCTCTTGCTGAGAGCTGAGGCTACCCTTGCAAATGAGAAGCTCTCTTGAAATAAGAAGCCGTCTTCAAAAAACTGTGAGAAGTGTGTTGCTTTTGAAATGTAAAGTGTCCTTCTGATATACATATATATAGAGTATACAAGAGAGAAGTCATGCTAAAGTTTGCAGAGGCAATTTAAATGTTCTTTGTTAAAACATTGTTCCTCAAATAAATAGCCCCAAAAGGGTAAAAGCATGTGTGAGTGCACATGAGGGAAAGAGGCTGCCCAGTTCCCCAGTAATCTTGGGTGAATGCTAAAGGAAAACCCTGTCTGTTTACCTTAAATTATCCAGTCTTAATATATTAATCATCTACCTTATAGCCAAGCATTTTGTGTGAAATAATGACTTCCTGGTAATACAAAGACACATGGCTAAAGAATTGTCTTTACTGTATTAATCATGATCTATCCTTGTGACAAGTATTACCATGTACCTTCCACTGACATAACTTAAACCAAAAGTTTAGGAGTCAGTATCAACATAGAAAATCATAATAGCCTAAATAAATAAATAAACATCACTAGAGACCTCATTAATGGAAATAATTAAATCCAATAATATTCTGCTGGAGAAGCTGGTGGCTCATGGCATAGACAGATTCTTTGCTGGGTTAAAAACTGTCTGGATGGCTGAGCCCAAAGAATTGTGGTAAGCAGAGTTAAATATAACTGGGGACTGGTCACAAGTGGTGTTCCCCAGTGCTAAGTGCTGGGCTTGGTCCTGTTTCATCTTTATCAATTATTTGGAAATTTGCAGACAACATGAAATTAAGCGGGAGTGTTAATCTGCTTGAGGGCAGGAAGGTTCTGAAGAGAGATCTGGACAGGCTGGATAGATGGACCAAGGTCAATTATATGAGTTTTAATAAGGCCAAGTGCTGGGTCTTGCACTTCAGTCACAGCAACCCCCTGCAATGCTACCGGCTTCATGAGGAGTGGCTGGAAAGATGACTGGCAGAAAAGGACCTGGGTGTGTTGATTGACAGCTGCCTAAACATGAGGCAGCAGTGTGCTCAGGTGGCCAGGAAGGCCAACACCATCCTGGCCTGTATCAGAAATGGTGTGGCCAAATGGAGGAAGGATGTGATTGTGCCCTTGTACTCGGCACTGGTGAGACTGCACCCTGAGTAGTGTGTCCAGTTTTTGGCACCACAGTATAAGAAAGACATTGAGGTACTGGAGCAGGTACAGAGAAGGGCAGCAAAGCTGGTGAGGGTTTTGGAGAACCTGTCTTATGAGGAAAGGCTGAAGGAGCTGGGATTGTTTAGCCTGAAGAAGAGAAGGCTGAGAAGAGACCTTATCATGCTACTGCTATCTGAAAGGAGGTTGTAGTGAAGCCACTGTTGGCCTCTTCTCCCTAGTAACTAACGACAGGACAAGAGAAGATGGCCACAAGTTGTGCCAGAGGAAGTTCAGCTTAGATATTAGGAAGAATTTCTTTACTGAAAGGGTAGTTAAGCATTGGAACAGGCTGCCCAGGGAAGTGGTGGAGTTGCCATCCCTGGTGGTATTCAAAAACCAGATGGATGTTGTGCTTTGAGACATGGTCTAGCGGTCATGGAGGTGCTGGGTAGAAGGCTGGACTTGATCTTGGATGTTTTTTCCAACCTTAATGATTCTATGATTTTATGATTCTATGTGTTTGGCTATGACTTTTTGCATAGAATTTCTACTGTAATGAAAGAGATGATTATATGGCAGTGACAGAGGACACAAAAAAATGTGTTGAATTTATCACTACATATTTTCTCATTAATCATGGTATTGCTATTAGCCACTATTAATCCAAACTGCCATAAAAAAATGTGAATGTAATCTTAGGATGTGTCAGAAGAGTTACAGTCAGCAGGGACAAGGAGATGTTGACATCAGTGTAAAAGCAGAGATCTGCTCATCTGGCATATTACATACACTTGTGGTCACCCATGGTTAAGGAAGATGAATCCAGACTGTATGGGCTGCAGAAAGAACAGTAAGAATATTCAGTGAATGGGAGAGTTAGGACAAAGTGGGCATTTTTCCCTTCTACCCCAACTTGTCACCCCAACTACTTTTCCAACAGCTGGGTCCTTGTCCTATTCTCCTGGCAAAGCTGACTGTGTGCTCTGTAGCTCAGATCACTCCAGCTCCAGTGCAGCCTTCCTTATTCATAGCCTATTTCCCTTAGCTGTTACCAGGAAGTTCTGTACTAGGGATGGAAAGGGAGGTGGTCCTGTACACAACCTCTCTATGCAGATACATCTCAGTCACTCAAAGAAGCAGAAATCCAGGCACACAAGGAAGCCTGGGTTTACAGACCAGGGAAGCTGTAAACTCTGCTGCTGTGTTGCCTTAATTGCTGACCAGTAGCCATTGCTTTAACTGATAGGAGAAATAAAGCTGCAGAGGTGTAGGGAGATAGTCCATGGCTTTCTAGGAGAGAGCCCACAGCTGCCTGAAATAGAGGCTGGAGGTCTTGGATTCCGGCCCAGAGAAGGATGCAGTAATGTACTGTCCAGTAAAGCACAGTTGCCCCAACCAGACCCTAGTCTAAATACAGCATTAAAACTGCAGGGCAAGCAGTACTGTGCAGCTACACAGTGCTCTCAGAAAGGCTGTGTTTCCTTCTGGGGAATGTGAAAAGCATATGTACAGGCAGCACAGCAGCTGCCACACTATGAACTGCACTCAGAACATCAACCCTTTTTATTCATTAATTGTACGCTAACAAAAACGGTTGGCATCAGCTTTATTTATGTCAAGAAGACAGTTTCAATTCTTCCTATTGCATAATTTAGGTACATGAGCTTCTGTAATAAAACAATGCACCAGGCAGAGAATGATAGCATTCTTCACACCATTTTCCCTCTGACACCAAAGAGAAATGGAACAAATAAAGTCAAAGAAACTGAACAACATTCAGGAAAGTATCAAAGTGATCAAAGCAGACTCTTTGATTTTTATTTTACACATACTTTTCAAAGAAGTGTTACATTTCCAGACACAGTGTGTTGGTTCTCAATGCCAATAAACTGTCTCCGTTCAGCTTTATACTTTGATAGGAATAATAATAATAAAAAAATGTTAGTAAGATGCATTTTCTAAGCCTTGCTATCAAGTGTTGAACTTGCTAGGAAAAGGCTAAATGTATTTGTTGTTCTCTGAGGATGCTGTGCCCTCACTGAGAGAGACCCAGTGTCAGACCTGAGTAGCCCTGTAGACAAATCAGTATTTGCAAGCATGAGGAAAAGCTCTGAGCTGATCTTTTTGTTCATCTGTATTTAATACACTTCTTTGTTAACAGACCAATCCTCAGGGGAAAAGAGTGACTTACAAAGCATGTGGAACATGTTTAAGAGTGGTATGGAAAAGGTGCCTGGTCATAGTCCTTTTTTAGCTAGAAAAATTGATTATTTTCATGTGTTTAGCTCTCAAAGAGATAGGGAAGGTTTCAAGGCTCCTGATCTAAATGCACTGGAGTAAAATATTATTTTTTGATATTGTAATTTGACCATTAAAGATGTCAAGCATGAAGCTTTTCTTATACCCTGGCAGGATGTACTCCATTTCTGTCTTTGTAAAATCTGATTTTCTCTTTGTGTTGCAGCAACTGTAAAGCACAAGCTGCCCCCAGGGAGGTATTTTGTTTAGCTCTGCGGACGCATTCCTCCAGGAAATATTGAAGTCAAACCACACACACAGAGGCACTGTATTAGAAGAATCCAAACCTTGAACAAAAAACAAACCGGTACTGGGTCTGGAGTCTAATCTTCAGTGCATGTTGAATTGTATTTTTCACATTTTCCTTTGTTTTTACCAGCTGGGGCTGTAGATCAATATAGGCACTCTCCAAACACAGAGAGCACTGCCCAAGGACAGCCCTTTATCCTCTGGCCATGTCAGAACTAAAAATAAAATGGAAAAAATTTGCATATCTAGCATTTTAGTTGTTTTTCTCATGTATGAGATAGACATGGGCAGTGGAAATTGTTGTAAGTCAGAATTTGCTGCAGTATGGATATCCAGCATGGGACTATGGATGAAAAATCATAGATGTATGTTCAGTCTTTTATATATTATTTTGTTTTGCTCACAAAAGATAGAGCTATGAGAAAAGTCAAGCTCTATTTCCTTCTTGCAACCCCCTTGGCAGCTACTGTCAGGAACAGTAGAGCAGATACATGATTAAAGCTATCAGAATCTGACCCTTGTTTAGGATGTGGCTTCTTCTTTGAAATGGAGCTACTAATAGGTCAGAGCTGCTCTTAAACTGAATGACATTCTAGACATTCTAGTACCCTTTTTTTTTTCCCTGTTTATTTATTTCTCTATCTTCTTTATTCATTGAACAATTATTTATCAAGATTTTTATTTATTTTACTGTATTTATTTTGCAGTTTCTGACCACAGAAAGGAAAGACAGCAAGGAATTGTGTGGCCTTGATGCAGCTTGGTTGAGCAAATATTAGGCCAAACCATAAAAGATGCCTCTGAAGCCAGCCCCAATGACAAGTACACCTCTGCTGTCTGAGCAAAGCCCATGAGCACCAAAGCCCCTCATGTCAGTGAGCTCAGGGACTGTCTATCTTGGTGCTCCCTCCATTACTAACTACCCCAAGAGGCAGCAGAGCATAGGAAGAGCAGGAAGGTGGATGATCCTGTCTTAAGTGGACACAAAGCTTGCAAGCTGCCAATATTTGATGCAGGAGTGATATAGAAAAATGGCTATGCTCAGAAAAAAACATCATAAGCTTTATAATGGGTTTTGCAGCTTGTGTTGTTCAAAGGCACTTCTAGCTAGGGACTAAGATTTCATAAGTGTTTTGATCAGTGTTGAACATACCTAATTTCTTAGCAAATGATTCTATTAATTAGAAAGCAGAAACTTAAAAACTAGGGTAAGACTAATGTAAATGAAGGTGTTCCTTTCCCTTTCAGATGGTTTTGCTGCTTAAGCTGACATTAAACAGTAGGTGTGACAATTATATTCTTGGAAGAAATAAAAGCTAAATTTGGATTAGATTGCTGATGCTGAGAGATTCTTCATATAGAACTGGTGTATAAATTGCTTGAATTCCCAGTGCAATATGTGAAGGAGTTTCACTGTGTCAGAGATCAACATCTAATGTTGACCACTTTTTTAAAGAAAGCAGTGGTTAAAAGGAGAAGATAGTGTTCTTCTTGGAGGGAAATCCAAGGTTCATATCCATCAAAACTCTTAAGAACATGTGAATTTAAGCACACTTTTCAATTCAGCAAGACCACTCTTCCACTTGAAACTGTGTGTACATAATGTGCTTGCAGCATACATGGTAAGAAATATGCCCAGAAAAGTTGTGGACAAATACTTATGTGCTGCTGTCTAGTCAAGCAAGATATACTTTGGTTGACTCTGTGTTAGAGTTTTTATTGCATAATTCAGAATTATCTTTAATAAACCATGTGACCATTGGTTCTTCTGAAGTATAGAAGCCTTAGGGAATGTAATGATTTTTTTTACTTTTGTTGTTGTTGTTGTTGCTGTTGTTCTTTATGCATGCTTTATTTTCTTAATTCCTTTCATGTTTTGGCTCACAGCCTCCAGCAAGGGAACTAAGTCTACTGTTAATATAAATTACTGGAGGATGTTTGAAGCACAGAATAAGAAGACACTACATGTGATTATCTACTATGCTGCTGAGAGCTGGAGACTAATTTCCAGATGACATATGTTGTTAGCACTGTTATATGGATTACAGCATAGGGGGCAAAGTCATAGATCAAGACTCCCACTGAGCTAGAAGCTGTGCAAATGTGGTGAAATGATCTCTGGATCACAGAACTTTGCTATAACCTCTGCACACTTCTCTGTTCAACCTACTGCCATTTTTTCCCCAGACTATTTCCTTACATCCATTAATAACAATATACTTTCTTTGTCTGCCAATTGCATGCCTTGTTTTGTTTTTATTTCTTGAAATCAATAAAAAAAAATGTCTGTGTTAATAGTGTGGATTCCTCACTGTTGTGTCTAATGGCATCAATGAATCATTTACACTTGAGATAGCAGATTTAGAAGGTAATAAAATTTATCTCCTTTCCATGACACACTGTGTTCCTGAGCACTCTACCATTCTGGTGTTAACCACTCCCACAGACAGAGCACATACATCAGAAAGAGTCTGTATCTGTTTTGGGTGCTGTTGCTGACAAGTTTGGGGGTTTTGTGTACATGGGAAGCTCAGGCTGGTCAGCTTCTCCATCAGTCCTTAGAAGGACAAATGCTGCTTTTGGAGTTTATTTTATCTGTCAACATTTACGATACATGGCACATTGCCCATGTCAGTTTTTCTGAACCATTTTGCCTGATTGGGTCCAAACCTGAAAAGCAAATTCTTCCTTATTACCACTTTGGTACCCTGACAGAGAAGAGAGAGCTTTCACAGCACCAAGTGTTGAGCTTGGCTGTCTTGCTCTATCTCATGTATTCAGCTTCAGAAGGCCTCAGCTCCATTCCTGCTGTGGTCAAGTTGTCATGTTAATGTCCATAACTGTCTAAAGGAGGCTTATTTGGCATTGGATAGACATGTACAATGCCAGCCACTGTTTGTACTACATGCTTGAGAGATGTGATCTTCTATGTGGTGGCTTCCATCTCAGTGACACTGAGGACTGAAAATAAAATACTGTGAGATACTGCCTTGCTGAGAGTTAAGTTGAAAAGCCTGAAGGCATGGGGAAGTGGGAGAACACAGAATGAACTGTGGGCAAACAGTCATGATGGTAAATGACCAGCAAGTTCTGCACTGACATGAATCAAGCAAGCAAGCACAAGCTGTACATTCAGTGCTGCCTAAACAAAATAAATTGTCTTTTTGGAAAGAAAGTAAATGATTGCACAAAATACAGGAAGAAAATACACATTAAGATATGTTTTAGGCATACACAATAACACTGTTTTGGAATTTACCTATTCAGTAATGGAACATACCACAGCCCTTTAGGTTCAGGTATCATATAAAGCAAAAATAATAATAAATGGGTTCATTGTTTGGCTATATTTTACTCTGGCTTTTATGATTCTGTCCATTTTTCTTTCCTAATACTTGATTTCAAAAGCAGCTTTTACAGTACCTTTAATAATAGGGTTATATCCAATACTTCAGTAATTACACCCAGGTATTGCAGTGAATAGAGTCTACATTCCAGAATGGATATTTCTGGAGACTGAGTTTCAACTTGGTCAGTGCAGTGTAGGAGGTATATTCTGACTCCTCTGGACATATTACCTTCCAAAGAGTCCCTGTAGTACCCTTCTTAAGAAAACGTGATGCTTTCTGGTCTATTAATTTTCAGTGAACAGCTGAAAACCAATGGCTTTGAAACCAGTTAAGTGTGATTAACTGTCTTTTGAAGAAGGGAGATTTTGAATGTTTTGTCGATGGATTTTGAGAGGTGATATTTTCTAGGATAACAACTAGAATGGTTGTTGTTAGTGTTTATGTAAGACAAGTTTCTAAGGTTCCCAGTGAAGTAGGTACTACATAGTTACTGATCTGAAGAGATCAGAAACAATGGGAAAAGAACAGAAAATATCATGTGGATAGTCAGTAAGAATATTTATTAGCTCTGGAGGCCCCAGTATAAGAAGCACAAGGGGTCCAGAGTGGGGCCATGAAGATGATTAGAAGGCTGGAACACATCTACAAGGACAGGCTGAGAGAGTTGGGGCTGTTCAGTCTGATGAAGAGAAGGCTCTGGGGATATCTTATTATGGCTTTCCAGTACTGGAAGGGGGCTACATGAAAGCTGCGGAAAGACTTTTTACAAGGGTTTGTAGTGATAGGATGAGGCATAATGGCTTTAAACTGAGAGTAGGTTCAGATTAGAAATTAGGAAGAAATTTTTCACTATGAGGGTGTTGAGACACAGGAACAGGCTGCCCAGGGAGATTGTAGATGCTGGATGTGGACGCTGGATGGGGCTTTGAGCAACCTGGTCTAGTGGAAGGTTCCCCTGCCCATGGCAGCGGAGTTGGAACTAGATCTTTAAGGCCCCTTCCAACCCAAACCATTCTATGATTCTAAGATTTGCTCCCAGATTACTGCCCTTCCCATGGACCACAGTAGATCAACATAAACTGGGGTGTTTTGGCCCCTCATAGTCTTGCTGCTGCCCTGTTCTTGGAAGGTAATTCAGATGGAAACTGCCAGGACTTCTGCAAAATCCAAACTTGCAAATACTTTTGCCTGGAATGAGCTCCACCACCTGATGTAAGAAAGGGTCACTGTTGGGCTCATATCATGAACAGTTTATAAAAACAATAAGCTTCAACACCAATAAAACATTTTCCCTTCTGTGACTTTTATCTCCTTCCAAGGGCTATTGGTCACTCCGTTGAAGATTCCTGTAATTTCAGCAGTAAGCCACAGCAGGCTCCTTTCAATCAACAGCAGCAGCATCACAGTAAGCAACATCAGTAACACATTTCCCTCCAAGCAAGCGCACTCTGACTTCATTCAGGCACACAAATATGCTCCAAATCCCAGATCAACACCTCCCAGCCCAGTAAGACAAAGGCTGCAAACTGAGCTGAAACAAAACAGATAAGCACAATTATGAAGGTTACAGTAGATCTGAAAAATGTTAAAATCCAGACCAAGCTGTCATCAGTCTCACCTGTGTATCAGAGCAGGACAAATTGGGCATGGGCCCATTCTGTGTTGGGTGCTTTTTTCCTTCTTTGTCCTGGCTGATTGTCTCCTGAAGAATCAGAAGCATATAAGACATATAAAATGGCACTTTAATGGATTTATATTTATTTAAAAGTTTAATTACTTTTTAGTTCCAAAATTAATTTTCAAGGCATTAAAATGTTTTTTTAAAGAAAAGCATAATTTAAATGTGAATTTAGTCCTTGATAGTTATTTCTTTCCTGAATTAAAATATGTCATCACAGATTTCCCAGACAAAAATGGTAATATCTAAATAAAGGACATGTATCAGCACGATGAGGAACTTATTCACATAATAAGGACTTATGACAGTGTCAGATCATTGGCATCTACAAGGCTGCATATACTAGGGATCCTGGAAAACCACAGCTGTGATGAGCATAACTGATTTTCCACTTTTGCATTGACTAGTCTGTGTGAGGAGAGTTCCTTCCGCTTCCTAACCAAGCATGACTATTCCAAACTGAGTATCCAATTGTACTCTAACAAGAAAAAATTGCTGTTGCCAGTGTATGTTATCCTGCAGGTTTACCTCCAGGAGTCAGGCTTATTTCTCACAGCTGACTGGTTCCTGAGGATAGTTGATGTATACAGCTATAGTCTGCTTATTGCTTGTGCCTATATTGAGGACTTTTAATAGGATGCCTCTCGTGGTGCTTTTACACATTTTTCTTTTTGAAACATTGCTTGAAAGTAAATGAAGATAAGCTGGAGTGTAATACAGAATTAAATGCTTAAGTGTCTGTACTTATCAGAGACTTTTCTTCACCTAGTGATTTTTCCATAAGCTGCTTTTTCTGTTTTATTTTATTTTTTAAGAAGGAAGAAAGAAAGAACAGGTTAATTCTGCAAACAGTCTAATAATATGCTGCTTCATAGAATCATAGAAATGTCTGGGTTGGAAGGGACCTCTAGAGGTCATCTAGACCAACCACCCTACTGAGAGCAGGGACATCCTCAACTAGAGCAGGTTGCTCAGAGCTTCGTCAAGCCCCACATAGAATGTCTCCAGGGATGGGGCCTCAACCACCTCCCTGGGCATCCTGATTCAGTGCTCTACCACCCTCATGGTAAAGAACTTCCTTACATCCAATGTAAATCCACTCTTTTCTAATTTAAAGGCACTACCCCTTATCCTTTCACTACAGGCCTTTGTAAACAGGCCCTCTCCAGTCTTTTTATAAGTTCCCTTCAGGTACTGGAAGGTGGCTATTAGGTCTCCCTGGAGCCTTCTCTTCTCAGGGCTGAACAATCCCATCTCCCTCAGCCTGTCCTTGTAGGAGAGATGTTCCAGCCCCCTGATCATCTTCATGGCCCTCCTCTGGACCCGCTCCATCAGGTCCATGTCCTTCCTGTGCTGAGGGCTCCAGAGCTGGGTGCAGTATTCCAGCTGAGGTCTCACTAGGGCAGAGTAGAGCAGTAGAATCACCTCTCTTGATCTGCTGGCCACACTTCTTTTGATACAGCCCAGGATGCGATTGGCCTTCTGGGGTGCAAACACACAATGGCTGCTCATGTCCAGCTTCTTGTCTATCAGCACCCCCAAGTCCTTTTCTGCAGGGCTTCTCTCTATTGCCTCTTCCCCAAGCTTGTGCTGATAGTGGGGATTGTTCCGGCCCAGGTGCAGGACCCTGCACTTGCTCTTGTTGAACCTCATGAGGTTCACCTGGGCCCACCTCTCCAGCTTGTCTAGGTCCTTCTGGATGAAATCCTGTCCCTCTGGTGTATCAACAGCACCACTCACTCAGCTTGGTGTCATCTGCAAACTTGCTGATGGGGCACTTAATCCCTCTGTCTATGTCGTTGATAAAAATGTTAAACAACACAGGTCCCAGCATGGACCCCTGAGGGACACCACTTGTCACTGATCTCCATCTGGACTTTGAGCCATTGACCACTACCCTCTGGATGCAGTCATCCAGCCAATTCCTTATCTATTGAACAGTCCACCCATCAAATCCATATCTCTCCAACTTGGCAAGTAGGATGTTGTGGGGGACCATGTCAAAGGCCTTGCAGAAGTCCAGATAGATCACATCCATAGGTTGTCCCTATGAATGTGATCCATAGGCAGAAATTTCAGCAGGGGGCAAAAAAAGCACAAAACAGGGGCTATAACCTCTTCAGAGGCCAAGCAGTCAGAAGTGTGATGTTTTTCTTCAACTTCTCTATCTATATTAACAATTGGTTCAGTGTGGTGTGAGTAGGTCTGGAATGGGAAAGGCCTGATATTGAGGTTGTAATGTTCACACTGTTAAATATTTTGGGGGTTTCACTCAGACTGGCTCTAGTCTGATGCCATGGGCTGACTGCCCAGTACCAGTCAGGCTGCACTGAGTGTAGTCCTAAGAACAACAACTGTTTTTGGTTTATCACAAAGGAATCTGTATGACATTCTGAGACTGCTCCATGATGCAAAGCAAAGCACAATACATTGACTCGGCTGTTGAGATTTGCTGTAAAAATGCAGTTCTGTGTCAAACCAAACCAGTAACATAGATGTAGCCCAGTTCTGGGACAAAAAAAAAAAAAAAAAGACAAAAGAAAAAAGAAAGAAAAAAGAAAAAAAGAAAGGCATTTGGTCACAGTCTTAGGGCACATATTTGTTCAGGGCATCTCTGTGGTAGTTTTCCTCAAGGGAAATCCTAGGACTGAAAAGATAAACATACCTTCATGGAAAGTTTTATCAGTCTCATTTTTTCCTTGAACTAATGCATGATTTGGGGCAAAGGAGCTTAGGAGCTTAACTGGTTCATGGAAATATAATTTATAGGGATTGGTGATGACTTTGGCTGCATAAAGAGGTTCTGAAAGATAGCTGGGTCTCTTGTGCTCATTGTATATGATTCCAGTAAATGCAATACCAGAGAGCAGCAAAATCCTTTCCCATGATTATATATGACCAAAGGTAAATTACAAGGTGCCAGATACATGACTCCTGATATTTTTTCACAAGATGCAATCACATATCTTTAACTTTCCAAAGCCATGTGGTTCTCAAACACCATTAGACCTCACTCATGAAGCACAGTTGAGCTTATGTGTCCTACTTTGTCTCTTCCACAATCCTATTGCACTGATTATGCTCTAGTATGCATATATTAAATGCACATGCAGCAAATCTCTTTATGAGATAAGGTCAAAGAGAGTTGTGATTAAATCTGAAGAACAGCAAAACAAACAAAACAGAGGAAAATATACAGCTATTAGAGATCTTTCCTTGGGCTGCAGTTTTATTCTAGTCATTTTCTGAAAATTATAATAGAATGTTTATTTTGTACTCTCTATGCAATTAAAGTAGTGGAAATGAGGTAAAATTACTAATTTGAAGAACACTTAAAAAAATTTAGATTCTCATCCAATTTGTTCAGCAGACACAACACAACCTTCAAACCCTGTCTATTGATTCTGTAAATTTGAATGTAAGATTTGCCCAGTTTGCTGCAAGCTTGAACAATTCATGAACACATCTATCAAGGCTTTGCTCTGACAGGTGTTAGCTAACAGCTTGAATGGGATATTCAGCAAGTAATATTTTTTCCTTATTTTACAGATCCAATTAATTTTGATAACAGTTCCTTCAGGTGCCACTTTTGTGAACAATTGATTTTTCTTTCATTCATTGCTCAACTACCTGTGTACAAAATCACCATGGTTCCTTGTACAAAGCTCAGATCACATAGGTTTATCTTGTGACCTTCAGCAGATGATTTCAGTTTTCAGATCATGAGGCTGTATTTTCTTACCTCTGAGAGGAGAGTACATCTCTTGACCAGTTTTAGTATTTTATGTCCAAATGAAAAAACAGTAAGAGAAAGTATAACTATACTGAGAAGAAAAGAACCAAGCAACCCTGGCACGCCTATTTATTATTTTGCCTTAATAGCTCAAATGTAATGGCTCTAAAGGAGTAGCCTTTTAACTATTATGTGAAATAGGGCTCTTCATCACCTGAGCTACTTTATGAGTTCTTGAAAGACACTCTGCAGGCTAGGAAAGACTGGGAAGTCTATAATTTTACACCAATCAATACTACTGATAAATTACTAGTCACAAGAAAGGATGTGACAAAACACCACAGGACAAGCTATTAATGGAGAATCCCCAGTGCTCCAGATACAGCTATATCACGTGAAGATGGGGGAAAAAAAAAAAAAAAAAAAAAAAAAAAAAAAAAAGATTAAGCAGTAAAGCTTATTAAACAGATAAGACTGAGGGAAACATAAACCACAGAGGGTCAGTATAGGCTGTGAAAGAGAATGGCTGGGCTGTTACACCACAGGGTAATAGCTGTACCTCCAAGCTACAGAACACTCAGAGCAGGCTGCTCAAGGAAGCACAGATCTAGTCTGTCCTCCTCTGAAATATTTATTTTGGGAAGGGCAAGTAGTATGTTAGGTTACTGGCAGGATCTTGTAGCAGTTGTGCTGGAAAAAAAGCCAGCACAAAAAAAAAAGCCCCAGGAGACATTCTGGGGCTGTACCTTCCTTTTCTGCTATTGCTTGGCTCTGTTCTTCTCCAGCAACACTCAATTCTATAGTCCTGGTGCTGGAACTGGTATCTCTTTCTAAAGGAAGGGAAGCTACTTCAGATATTTCCATTTGCCCCTTCCTTAAGTTGCAAGAATTCTGCTCTGAAAAATATACTTTGTACATGAAAACACCTGACAGAAAGACAAAGAAGTATGCAGTGATCACAGACCATGAACAGCAGGAGTGGAATGTGGGAATCCCCAGTCTCAGTTTCATGCCCAAGCTGAACATCACCGTGCTCAAGCACATGATGTTGCAGTAAGTTGATGACAACAAGGTCCTGTGGTCTCCAAAGTCATTTGTCATATATGTGTTTTGATGTCCTTGACAAGTTTAGAAAGATTCCTTTCCAACATCCCAAGTATAAAACCAAAGGCTGTGACCAAAATCTGCACATGTAGAAGATATTTTGTCCAGGCTTCCTGTCAATGTACCTACATTCAGTAAAGACCACTCACTTTTTTTTTTTTTTTTTTTTTTCCCCCTGTCTTACATTGTTAATGGCTTGACTGCTCCCATTGCAGTGATTTGACACCAAAGTACTTCACACCCAAGTATGGCCATTGACCTTGACAGGACAGACACATGTAATCTTGCAGGGGACTGACACCAGGTTTCTCAAAATCCAGCTGTAACCTTTGGGTTTTGCTTTCTCATATCATGGACTTCAAAGCTTCAATCATACCAAGGAAGGAACTTAGAAAAAACTTTCACAAGTTTTCCATTTCTGTGCTGAGGGAAATACATAATGCATGCCAGGTTGAATTCCACAGAAACAGGTAAAAGCTAAAAACCAGCAAAATGCTCTCTATTTTGAAGTGATTTCTGCAACACAGTGCAGTGAAAATTACTTGCAGTTTATCAGTCTGAGACTTAACATAACAGCATCAAATCACAAGATAAGCATAATGGACCTGATCAGGCTGTGACTGAAGCCAATTGCAAAAATATGACTTGGTAGTGATATGTCCAAACTGGGACAAGCAGTTCTGGAGCTGTAATCATTCCTGATCCCTGTTTCTTTTCACTCCTTGAAGTGAAACACACACAGGAAGCTGACTTCCTTTCTACAGATGATCACATTTTCCAAGGGACACCAGTGGGGTGAGGACTGTTTCTAGAGCCAGCGCTGTCTGGAATAATGTTTGCTGTGCATATAGACAGTTTAATCTGTTTTGATTAATTATCTGATATCACAGTATTGTACAAATAAAGTACATATGATAAGTAAGACTAGAACTTAGTGAGAAGCTCAAACCCAAAGCTACTGTAATTTGAAAGACAATACATTCAATGTAATGAAGAACTGACTCTCTTCTCTTGATATAGTTTAGGGTTCTACACAAATCACAAAATCATAGAATTGTTTTGGTTGGAAGAGACCTTTAAGATCATCAAGTCCAACCATTAGCCTAGCATCACCAAGCCCAACAATAAACCACGGGATAAGATGAGGGACAATGGAGGTAAGCTAGAGTACAAGAAGTTCCACTACAACATGAGGAAGAACTTCTTTACTGTAAGAGTTGTAGAGCATTGGAATAGACTCCCAAGAGAGATTGTGAAGTCTCCTTCTCTGGAGACTTTCAAGACCTGTCTGAATGCATTTCTGTGTGATCTATTCTAGTTTTGTCCTGCTCTGTCAGGGGGTTTGGACTCGATGATCTTCAGAAGTCCCTTCCAATCCCTAACATTCTGTGATTCTGTGATGTCCCTAAGCACATAATTTATATGTCTTTTAAATACTTCCAGAGATGGTGACTCCAGCACCTCCCCGGGCAGCCTGTTCTACTGCTTAACAACCTTTACAGTGAAAAAGTTTTTTCCAATGTCCAACCCATACCTCTCATCCTATTGCTAGTTAATTGGGAGAAGAGAATGATCCCCACCTCTCTACAGCCTCCTTTCAGGTAGTTGTAGAGAGCAATAAGGTCTCCCTTGAGCCTTCTTTTCTGCAAGCTAAACAAACCCAGTTCCCACAACCACTCCTTGTAAGACTTGCTCTCTAGACCCTTCACCAGCTTTGTTGCCCTTCTTTTGACATGCTCCTGAACCTCAGTGTCTTTCTTGTCGTGAGGGAGGCAAAACCAAACTCAGTATTCCAGGTGCAGCCTCACCAGTGCCCAGTACAGGGGGACAATCACTTCCCTAGTCCTGCTGGCCTCACTATTTCTGTCACAAGCTAGAATGCTGTTGGCCACCTTGGCCACCTGGGCACACTGCTGTATCATGTTCAGACAACTGTCCACCATCACCTCCAGGTCCTTTTCCACTAGGCAGCTTACCAGCCACTCTTCCCCAAGCCTGTAGCATTGCAGGGTTTTTTTGTGAGCCAGGCACCTGACACTCGGCCTTGTTGAAACTCATATAATTAGCCTCGGCCCATCAATCCATCCTGTCCAGGTCCCTATGAAATGCCTTCCTACCCTCAAGAATAACTACACTCCTGACCAGTTTCATAATGTCAGTAAACTTACTGAGTGAGGGTGCCCTTAATCCTCTCATCCAAATCATTGATAAAGATATTTAACAGAACAGGCTCCAATACTGAGCAGGCCACCAACCTGTGACCAGCCACCAACTAGACTTAACTCCATTCACCACCGCTCTTTGGGCCCAGACATCCAGACAGTTCTTCACTGAACAAAGATTACACCCATCCAAGCCATGAGCAGCCAGTTTCTCCACAAGGATGCTGTGGGAAACAGTGTCAAGGGCTTTACTAAAGTCCAGGTAGACAACATCCACAGCTTTTCCCTTATCCACTAAGTGGTCGCCTTGAATAGAAAGAGATCAAGTTAGTTGAGTAGGACCTGCCTTTCATAAACCCATGATGACTGGGCCTAATGTTGTGGTTGCCCTGTATGTGTCTTATGATGGCACTCAGGATGATCTGCTCCATAACCTTCCCCAACACCAAGGTCAGACTGACATGCCTGTAGTTCCCCAGATTCTCCCTCTGGCCCTTCTTGTAGATGTGCATCACATTTGCTAACTTCCAGTCAACTGAGATCTCCCTGGTCAGCCAGGACTACTGATAAATAATGGAAAGTGCTTTAAAATGTAAAATAAATAAAAAATATAATTAGAGAGTTCTCTTTTCTCTCTAATATATTACTTACACTGGCATCCTTCTCTTCTTGCTCCTTGTATCCAACACCTTTTAAAGATGTGGTAAAGACTTGCTATGATTTCCTAAACTTAGCTGGGATCAAAAATGTTCTTTCTCTCTTGAAACAAGGCTGAGGATGCAGAAGGTCTCTGAGCAAATAGCCATAGTTTTGGTGTATCCTCACAGCTGCAATGCAAGTGAAGCAGCTGTCTGGCAGCCTTTTATAAACTTTTGGTCTCCCTGTAAAACGGAGGATGGGAAAAGACATACTTGCAATCAGACCATGAGATTTAATTCTGCACAATTTATCTATTGAGTTTAATCCATACTCTATTTATTTTCTTGATTTTCTAATGGTAAGGTTAGAGCCCCTTTCATCCTCATGCATATCCATGTCTCGATGCCCCATACTGGGATTATTTCAAAACTGCATTATATTTTAAATCTGTGCCTTGGGGATTGGAGATAGGACTGCTGGGGAAGGAGCAGTTGGGAGGGCAGGTTGCGAAGCCACTGCCTTCCAGCAAGAACATAACCCTGGCAAAACAAAGGAAACTTTGATCTATGCTTGGACCAATTCTTGCAACCTCTCACTTGCACGAGTATGTCGGATGATGCCACTTAAACTCACTGCTGCTCACAGTAAACCTCAATAAACCTCCAAGTTTTTAACACTACCTTGATAGAACCTTAAGAGAAAGAGTTTTCTCCAAATTCATCCAGGGATGAAATAGGACTCAGTCAATTTGCACAGGCTCTGACCTTCCTTGCAAACAGCAAGTTCTTATGCCTGAAGAGTTACTAGAAAACTGTCAGTGTGTTTCATATTCTTGCCTCCTGATGGCTTCTTTTGTGAGTGCTCCCAATGCAGAAGTTCCCCAAAATACAAATAAAAAAGGGCAGAGAGCGTGCTTCAAAAGAAAACTTCGGAAAGATTAAAGTTGCCACTTTTTTTTCCCTAATTTCAGCATCTTCTGCCTTTTATCACATCTTACTGATGTGAAGGGGGCTGGCATGCAGGGAGCAGATGTGGTCTGGAAGGAGAGTTTGACCACATTTACCACTTCTGCAGATGACCTATAATAAATAGCCATTGTGAGCTTACTGTAGTCCAGTGCGAAGTGAAAGAAGAAGGGAAGGGAAGGGAAGGGAAGGGAAGGGAAGGGAAGGGAAGGGAAGGGAAGGGAAGGAAAGGAAAGGAAAGGAA
>JANHGN010012707.1:29057-49404 GCA_024605025.1 Megaceryle maxima
AACCTGCCCTAGGTAGAGATGTCCCTACTTGTGTAGGGAGGTTGGATCAGATGACCTCTAGAGGTCCCTTCCAGCCTAAAATGTTATGATTCTATGAAATGTCTGAATCAACTCAGTCAATAGCTTAGGGAAGAAAAAACACTATTCCAAGCATTTGATTGCACTATAAATTGTGTCAATAAAATATGAAAGGTCTTTTCATCCACCTACAGACTACATTTTGCTTTTTAAAAGTGGAGTGATGCAGAGATATATTAGCAGAGAAATACTTCAGGAAAACATTTTAAACTATGGATTACCTTAGATCTCCTCTGTTCTAAGAAATTTGTTTACACACTCATGAAAATAGTATTAAAGAGTTTGTTGTGTACTCACTATTGCAATGGTAAGATTTATGAGGTTCAGTATCTTCTAATTGTGCAGCTTGATTTTGCTTGGATTAGGATACAAGGGTAAAATGCATCACACTGTCTGACCAGCAGTCCAGTTTTGTTTTTTCAGAAGGCAGTGCACATTGCCTCATGTCAAGAGCATTGGTTGACTTGTATTTCCTGAAGAACTGCCAACAAAACTGGGGATTTCCTCACCTTTTCCCTTTTGGTAGTGATACTGTATATCCTTGTAATGGGGAACACAATACAGGCAGGAAGGAAGGACGGTCATGACTTCATGTGTGCTTAATGAACCTGTGAAAACAGTACAGACATGAACATCCAACATTTTAAAGAAACAACTTTAAGTGCTGCATCTGAAATGTTAATACTTGAAGGGAGGTTATATATTGGCAAGTGAGATTATGACATCATAAAACTCATTAAAGAAAAAGTCCTTCAGAGCTGTATGGCTCACGTGTGGAAACATTCACACACAGATTGATTTTAAAAAAAAAACACATAGTTTTCTGAAATATGTTGCATAAAGTAATGCTTGTGTGGAGAATTGAATCTCTCAAACACAGTGATCTGTCACTGTCTGGGTCCTTGCAGTGGCATTTTCAACTAGTTTGGATGAGATGCCCTGAACTGTTTTTTTGCTGAGTTTACCTCTGTAGCAATTGCATAAAGTTTTCCCATTATTATCTTGAGCTATGTACAAAGCACCCTCAGCTGTCTTTATCTATTTACAAAAGACTGTCCTGCATTACCCTTTCTGCTTCTATAGGAACAACATACAGTGCCTATTAATTGTCCTGTGGCAGCAGGACCTGCTTGGAGCATCTTCCTTGTTGTCCAAAACCCCTGCTTCAAGAAATTCTTTGACAATTAGCCAAATACATTGTCAGTTTGTCTCAACTTGTGTTGAGACACTCTCAAGTGAGTCTATTGTCTAAAATTAGTCCATTGTTTTATCAGCCCTGAGAATATCAAGGCTGATTTTGGACTACCCTGGAAACTGATGACTGCATATACACAAACCCACATGATTATATGTAAAGCACTAACCTGAATTTCACCCTCATGTAACAATTTTAACTTGAATTTCATAGATCTTGCAACAGATACTAAACCTTTTCTAACTTCTGGGCTTAGCCACTGTGAAATGCATGTGAATAAGCCACTGAAAGCAAAAATGGAGCAAAGCACTGCAGCTAATGCTTACATAACGTGTAAGGTGTTGGAAATCCTCAAATTCATTTTCCTGCCCTGCTGGGCCAAGATGAAGAAACACATATGGTGAGGAAAGCCACTTGCTGTTGGGAGACCTCTGCATTCCCTCTGCACAGGGAGGAACAATTTAGCCTCATCCCTCACTCTCTTCTGCTAATCTGGCACAAATCAAATGCAAGAGACGGAGCGTGAATGTGGATAAGTGAGAAGATGCAATTTCCTGTCTCATGTGGCTAAACATTTCTTGTTAAGTGTCAGGTTTAGAGCTGAGTAAACAGTGGAATAATATATTTATGATTCTGTTTATGTGATTTGACTTGTGATTCTGTAAGCGCTTCTCCCTGTTTTCTTGCATTTCTGTTACATCTGCAAAAACTCTAGTTTTGGCTTGGAAAATATACATGGAGACTAAATAGGCATTCAGCCCCTCTTTGGCATACCTACTTTTTTTTGGTAGATTTTGCATTTTCATGGAAGTGGAGGAAGACTATCAGTATTATGGATAAGAAAAGGAGATTACTGCGAAATATCTGCATTTGTCAAGCAAAATATATGCCACACAACATCAGATGAGGGAAAACAAGGGTCATGTATGTATGGGCAACAGAAAAATTACTTGTGAAGAGAAAGATTGCATACTACCTCTTTCCTCAACAGTATAGTAGAAGAGCTCATAATTTGAGGGCAAATACCCCATGGAAACTTTTAATAGCCCTCAAACATGCCTTGGACATAGCCAAGGAGTGAAAGCCAGGGGCTGCCAGTCATCAGTGTGAGCAGCACTAGTAAAGGAAGGTTGAGAACGGTGGCAGACATAGCAACTAATTGTTAAGAAAATAAAGAGAAAGGCTTTGCAAGATTTGCTAAACATTGTATCTGATGTAGATTTCGTTCTCACTTTTGCCTTCAGAAGGGAGGAACACATCTAATTCAAACTCCAGAGTTGGTATTTACAGCTAAAATTAGAAGTCATTCAAAAAGCAAAAAATGTTGTTGTGGGGATCAGGAGAGAAGCTGTGGGCAAGGCTAAGAAATGATTTTTAATGTCCTAAATTTTCCTATACTTACTGTCTCTTCTTATGTCACTCACTTTAAAGTACTTCTAGCCTTCACCTGAATAGTCTCAGGGTATTAATATTTACTTCATTCGGTGCTCCTGTTGGCAAAAATTAGGTCATCCAATCCGGGAAGATAGTGAAGGCAGAATACTATGTCAGTCATGTAGGTGACCTGTCAGGTAATAAAAAACCAAGAATGCTTTCAGAGATGAAGGCAGACAAGGTTACAAGGTAGGACACAGGGAAGCAAAGGAAGTGACCTGAGCTAAGAGTTTATTCTAAAAGGCTCAGCAGGGAGACAGCAGTTAGGATCACTTTGGGCTATTAGAGGATTTGTGTAGCTGGTAAATAACAGGGCTGAGCTTTTCAAATTTGTTTTATCATGCACTATACATTATTTTGTCTCTTAGTGAAGCTCAATAGATGGAAGATGATGGGTTTATTAGCAGTGTTACACCAATAATATAATTTAGAGTTGTCGTGGGTCATCTGTTCCACCCAAAATATTTCCTTATAGTATTATAACCTCTCATAAACACAATTTACACAAACCAGTACTGCATAAAAACAATGGCATGCTAAATTTGACTGGACTGTTCCTACTGCAGGCCAGATTATTTATACAGTTATAAAACTAAATAATGAATAAAATAACAACATACATCTTATTGCTCCTTGTTCATTCTTTGTTTGCTATTCATGCTGATTTGCAAAGCATGAAACAAACATCGCCTTCCTTTCAGAAAATCAATATTGTAGATGCCTGCAATACAGGCCAGATTTACTAACAGCTGGTAAAACACGAGCAACAGCAACTTATTTCTGCAGGTTTATAGGAATGTTAGAAGGAAATACAGGAAGATCTGTCAGGCTAACACAGAGATTGGTGAAGTTCTGCCAGATAGAATAAAGTCTGGACAACATAGGCATTTGTATATCAGAAGTACTTAGAATGTACTTATGATCAGAGCTACTAATCTCAATTCCACCACAAATTAAAAAAAGAAAAATAATAGTTTGGCATCCAGTTTCAGACAACTTTTATGTAGAAGTGAAGGCTAGAGAAGAGAGGAACAAGCTGTAATGTGAACTACACCTTATAAAATATTATAAAATACAATGCCTACATTGCAGAATAAATCTGTGAATATTCCAACACAGGAAAAACTTCAGGTAAAGGCTGTTACTGGTTGGAGTCTCTGGTCAAACAGCTAGAAGAAGTATTTCCTAAGAGCCTTTTGTTTCTAATGAAATTAATTGAACACCTGTGGTCCTCAAGGGTACTTTTTTGATCATTGGGTGTTTTTTAGTAAGTTAAATACCTCACAGATGGAAGTCATTGTCATCTGCCATTTTGGTTTTTAATAGTAACATTCTTAGGCCATGTCTCCAGAGACTTACCAATAAAGCCAGGAGAGAAACTAAAAAAAAAAACCAAACTACAAACCCACTCACATATTGAAGCTGACTAACATAGTTACACTGGCAAAGCCCCAATGTGTGGTTATGCCAATAGAGGAAAGCTAATGTTAGTTTTGCATCTGTCATTCGGTGAGGTGATGTAATTGTGCTGGCAGAAGAGCATCTCTTCTTGGCATACATCAGGGGGATTTGACAGCATGGTCCCAGAAGACTGGCTAGTGAAAGAGGCTTTTTAGTTTAGACAAGCATTCAATTTTGCATTGAAAAACTCGGTGATCTGGTAAGATAAAGCATTTAATGTAGAATATCCCAAGAAAGCCATTAAGGGAATCAAAAAGTTTGGCTTTTTTGTCCAACCACCATTTTTCAGGCTGCAGGCTGTATTCCGGCACATAGAATCACAGTCACTGAAAGGGAAGCGAATAGGTCATCTCATCACTTTAAAAAACCAAGAATTGTTGGTCCCTTTATTTAGATGTATTGGAATCATAAGTAACAAATCTAGTGATGGTTCTTAATTTTTTTTTTTGACAGAAAATCAGTATTTAGTAACTAGTAATGGTGTGGTCATGTTCCTTTTGGTATGCAGCTCCTCTCTGTCATTTTGTTATACAGTAACAGGTATTAATTACAGTGTAGAAGTAGTAAAAACAGAAGTGGGGGTTTTTTTATTTATTTTAAGGGGAAAGAAAACTACCTTTTAGTTCTTTCACTTAATTGAATTGGTTTTCCTCCAGAGATGGAATGTCCTATTTAATCATTACAGCAGATGTGCAACAACAATCTGAATATATGGGAATGTAAACCAAAGGGATTTTCTCTTTAAAACATTGGCAACATCTTAAAAACATGCAATCTGTTGAATTCTGGGTTGGCTTTGAGCACTGAAAACACAGCACTAATGAAAAGGCTTTACTTTATATTAATAATTGACATGCATAAAATGCCTTGACGAATAGAATCCCTTCATATGCATAAAGTAGTGAAATAAAATATAGCATATAAAATACAGACTATTACTTGAACTGTTCTGAATCCCATGTACTTTACCCAGGTTTTACCATATTTTATCATTTCACTATGAATACTAATTTGTTACAGATACTATTATTATTTAGGTTAATTAAATATCCATAATACGCAAATCGGAACACGTGAAAGCAAATTAAAATATGGTCCCTGTCTCAGGCTTCTTTATTTAGTTCAAGAAGACAGAACAAGGAAGGTCAAGATGTCGAGTATACCACAGAACCAAAGAAAGGAAAAAAAATCATTAGATAGTTTAGTAACATTTCTCAATTTTTATGAAAGATAATTTAGCAAAACTTAATTATTACTAATATTATGAGACTTGTGGTATAACACCTCCTAATTATCACTCCTACTATTATATGGTTTGTGGGGACACCTTTTCTTCTCACATTTTCCTGTAAGTAATTGGCTAGCACTCAATTTTAAGAACAACTTTAAGAGCTGAAAAACATTTAGGTTTATATGCAGGCAGGTCCACCTCACTTTGGGTCACCTCCAACCTTAACTATACTTATAAATGAAGCTAAATCTTTTGGGAAAGAATGAAACCAAAATCTTCAGCTGAACTAATTTGGATTTTTGTATGTTTTGGGGGATGTTCAGTTTTAGAGAAAAATTGTTTCTTGATCTGGAACAAAACTTCTTTTTGACACTGAGAACACTCACAAGAGGGACAAGCCATTTCCCTCTCAGCACTAATGCTGACTCCATTTTATAACACAGTAGATCAGCTTTTAAACTTTTAAACAATCATCTTTTTTAACTTTTAAACAAAGTTAAGAGATAATTTTACATCATCTTTTCATGGCTCAGACCAGCATATTCTCAAGTATAGAGTTCAAATTTGAACAGAAGAAAACAAATCTCTTGGTAGCTGTGCTTCACATTCTGTTTAAATCTAGGTCTGTTCTGCCTTTGTAGACAGTACTTTTTCAGACTGACAACAAATCTCTTCTTTTGTTGCTGGATGATAACAGTGACTATATAGGAAGTATTCCAGATCTCTAAGGGAAAGGCACCAGCTTGTCTTCTCTGTATAGTGTTACCACAGCAAGAACAGATGAGTACCTGAACATCCCAGATTCACCTTCTAGGATTAACTGCATTTGGGAGAGTAACATAAATGTTTGAGTCACTCATAATTCCTCTGGGTATCATCAGCCAAGGCATACTAGAGTCAACTCCAAATCAGTCACAGGCTCTCCATGGGTGCTGGTTCTGCAACAATTTAGACACATCTGCTGCTGCAGATCTTCTACACATAAGTTCCTACCTTCTGTTATTGCCCCCAGAAAAATTAACGTGTTCAGTTTTATTATAAGTTTAAAATTCTTCACAGTTTGGAATGACAGAGGGAAAGTGGAGGTTGGATGTTGACATCAGAGAGATTCTCATGCTGAATCTAGTAAAGATGCAGTATTACCTGTGATGACATTGTAATAGATGATCAGGGTGCAAATACAAAAATAGCTGTCAGTAATGATATCTAAGAATTGTGGAAGGACTACACTGTATTATTATCCAGGAGAAACTAATTGAAACCTCACCAGAGGGGATTGCAGTCGAATTAAAAACAAAACAAAATCAAAAGTGGAAGAATAGTTCAAATAAGTGACATTCACCATGAACACAGAGCAAAAAAAAAGAAGTTGAAAACCAGAAAGAGGGTTTGTACTTAGTCATGGAGAAGGATTGGAAGGGGGGGTACATATGTCATCACTTCTCTACAAGAAGCTGCTCTTCTAAGATCCCCTCCTGAGATAGATACCTCAGAGATTGTCCTCTTAAGATATTTTTATTCTGCAAATTTCTGTGCAAGTCAGCAAAGTCCTACCTCTCCATGAGAATACTCCAGGTAGACAAAGAAGAAATTTAAGGCTTATCCAAGTTCTCACATAAATATAGTGTTCATGTCAGGTCATAAATATACAGTTAACTGCTGAAGAAACTGTGAAGAGTCTGTAGGTCACAGAGAAACTTTAAAGATAAATTAGGAGTTTGGGGAACAGTTAGCTCAGCCACGGTGAAACCACTCTGTGGTCTTCTTGATGGTGTAAGTAAATACCTTGTTAATCAAATTGATTACATTGTCCTGGAGGTTGAGAAGCATTATGAAATTATACCTATCCAGGTACCTGGATCCCTGTCAAGTGCCAAATCAGACTTTTTTTTGCCTATGTTTTTGAGATGGCTATTTTCCCATTTCATCCCTCACACAGTAAAGTTTCCACACAAAGGAAATTCAGGTATGCACTTTAAATGGGATCTGTAGGACTTGGGACAGATATTGGTTCAGATGACGAAGGATCAGAACTCCATGCCACCATATGACATTATATGTACAATAGGATACATGCATCCAAAGGAAATGAGGCAATTTGGGTCACAGTACGTACAGCTGGATTGAAGCATGTAGTGGAATGGCAGGATTGGGTTTGAAAAGAAGTATGGTTAGCCTGAAATTATTTAACATATGATGTGCTTTGTCACATGACATGGCACAGGATGCACGTGGGGTCATAAAACAGTCCTACCTTTGCCTGGAGGAACAACCATGTGTGGGGGTTGACACTAGTCCTGTAGCACTAAACAGATACCCTGGTGCAGAACTTTATTCAGATTAAGAATATGCCCCTGCCTCTCTTTCCATGCACGACCCTTATTTGATAAGACACAAATGCTTGCTGGGCATAAAGATCTGCTGTATCTGATAGATGGAGCTATTCAGCAAGAAGAGACTGGTATTGTAATGAAAATGTGTCAACAAATGGGTCATAGGGAGATAAAAGGGCAAACTAAAGTCATGACACTTCACAAGGCTATGCTATGGAGTTAAATCAATGGGAGAAATGAAACTATGTTGCCCTGACATACCTTTTTTACTCTTGATATACCTGCACCTGGACAGATGTGTGAAATAATGGTAAGTTTTTACCAGTTCTAGGAAGAACACAGGGAGTACATAACAACAATGCTTATAGAAAGAGGATAAGATTTGCATCACCTATAAGAGGTGGTAGTCCTTCACTTTATCTTCTGAACTGGTGTACTCAGGTCATTTGAGATTAGGGGTGCGCAAACACAGAGGGGAAAAAGAGCTGAGATTTTGCATATATTCATTAATCTGTGCTCAGAGAAAGACAACCAAAGTGAAATTCAGAGCATGCAAAGCCACTTAACTAGAACCCAATAAAAATATCATTGGTAGCCAGCAGAGATGAATCTGGCCAGGTTTATACAGCAATCATGTGCCATCACAGAGGGACGTGAAATGTCCCAAAGCAAAGTTCTGCTTGCTAAATTGCTTGTAATCTCATAGTTTCTACCAAATCAGTGTCTTCACCTATTTGATATATTTTTGACATTCCTTATGTAAAATCAGATAATAAACTCTGTGAGCAGGAAGAGTTGCTCTGCATTCTGTGTTTGTGCACTTCCCAATATAGATAGTGTGAATATATTGCCTGAGATTTTTTATTTTGTTACTGTTCATGTTAGACTTTTGCCTAAGATGATAATTTTGTGTGTGTGCTTGTTGGGTAACCAGCATTTCAGCAGTAGTGTGGCTTATAATTGCATGTGAAAAATACAAGGGAAAAAGTATGTTAGATACTCCTCTCAGTATTCCTAGATCCTCCAACAATTTTTAAGATAACTGCTCTTAAGATGGTTTTCCTCCTCCAGTTTCTGCTCTGTCAAGCTCTTCCAGGTTATCATCTCCTCCCTCTGAAATCCCTGTCCTCTGCTTCTCTTTTAGGTAATCAAGATTATGATTTTTGGCCTAGATTACTAAGCAGTAGAGGTTATTTCAAAAGTCTTAATTGAAAAAACTTGTTTTGAAAAGTCCTGGTTTGAAGGTCCTTTTGGAGTGGATTTTGAAATGTCTATGGGTTTGATGCAATACCAAACATAGCAGGTATAGCAAGCAGCATACACTCTGCACTGCAGCTAGGAACCTGATACCTGATTACAAAATCCAGTTCAGGTTGGTGGGAGCTTATTGTTCTCCAGAGCTAGGTAGGTAATTCACAACAGCCTTTTGCAATGAATGAAATCAGACAGAAAAACTCTACTGAAGCAGTGTCACAAAGAATTACGGAACAAAACCAAATCAGACTGACACCAAGGCAAGTAAACACTTAAGTGAAATCTTTAGAGATTAGTAGTAACAGGAAGGAAATACTTTTATAATGTAAATATTTTTAAGTCTAATGTTGGCCACTTATACTGGAGTTTAATCAATTTGTTTTTCTTGAAGATCAGAGAGAGGAGTAATGAAAAACTATTTTTATTAGATTATATGTTTTTGTCAATTCACCACTTGGAGCAATTCAGTGTAAATTAATTGAAGTCGAGGGAGAAACCATCAGTGGATCCATCCTGCTGTCATCAAACTTATTCTTAGAAGGAATGGGTTCAACAAACATTTCTAGATAAGGCTGGTACTTGAGTACAGCCATTAGAAGATTTCTGTTCACAAATTACAATTGAAATGCATACTAAGGGCTGAAGGGACTTGTTTGATTGTTTGTTTTTCTTTTTGTCATTCCATTTTAGCTGCTTCCTTGCACATTACAGTGTTCCCATTAGCATAATATATTGATTGTGTTTGCACAGCTTTTCCTGCCAAAAGCTACCCTGTAGTTGTACAGCCATTGGGGTAACCAGCTGTTACTTATTTAAGCCTCTATCATTTTGTATGACAGATTAACTTAATTATGCCCTTCTTGAAGATGCTAAATAAAATTATCTTTTGAATAAGTATACTTCACTTAATATTTGTCTCTATCAGGTACTTGAACTCTGACACTTAAGCCACGTGCACTATATAAATGAACAAACACATTTTAAAACTAAACCAAGTAGCAAGTTAATTATTAACAGAATTAGAAGTTGTTTTATGGTATTTCTAAAGCACAATTATCTCTTTAGCTCAGGTATAATGCATATATAAAAGAATTCAGAAAACAAACTAAAATACAGTTAATAGCATAATAAACCAGCAATTAAGGTTAACCTTTTTCTATGTTTTGTGAATATAGGAAATAGATCATTGGTCAGTATTTGTGATTTTAAAAAGGCTGGATTGTAATGCTCTATAAATTTTAGATCTGGACAAGAACAGAGATTGTTTTCTACTCAGCAATATATTGTAGTTACAAGAATGTGTCAGTCAACAGCAATGGTCTCTCATGTTATAGGAAACCATTTACTTTTTATTTTAAACGTGGAATATGAATTAAATGCAAGCCATACTTTTTTACTTTTCCTGGTAATGTCTTTCCTTCATTCTCTATAAGGCAGCTAGCTTCTTTTTCTTTTTCTTTTTCTTTTTCTTTTTCTTTTATTCTTTTTCTTTTCCTCTTTTTCTTTTTCTTCCTTCCTGCCTTCCCTCCTTCCCTCCTTACCTCCTTTCTTTCCCTGTTTCATCACTAGGCAATTATGCATATGAAAGCGACCATGTTGGGGTTGCCAACTGGCTCCTTAAGTGTTGCAAAATATCAGGTCCCATATTTTCAAATGGATTATAATTGAAGATGTTCAATCTACATGAATTTAATTTGAATAGTTGTCCACCTGCCACATTTGTCCATTAATTTAGCCTTAGTGTAAATACAATCCGCATTCAAAGTGATACCTGAAAACTGAATTAATAACAAATGACTTATAAAACTTTATATAAAAAATAAATTTTGCTAAAAATTATAGAAATGCAAATATAAAGTAATTGTGCTGCATCTTATCTAGATTGATTGATGTAAGTTGTGCAAATCAGAATGTGTTTGACCAAAGACAGTTTTAATTTTCTAAGTATTTGAAAGGACTATAAAAGTAATTTGAAGGCTGAACTACAACTCTGATAGAAAAATCTTTGGAAATCTTATAATAAAGGAATATGTTTTTATTAAATACAATTGGAAGTAATGATTTTTTGTTACTAGGAAAAGGCTACAGAATTTGTATTGACCTGTGGGCTTTCAGGATACATTTTGGTTTGTGTACTGAGCTTGTGTTAGTTGTGATAACAATTGTCCAGCAGTTGGTGTTGCCTGACTTGTTTCAGCTTAGCTCTCTGAATCCTGTGCATGCTAAAGACCTAACAAACCTGTGAAGCCACTCAGTAACAAAGCAACTGGGACTTCATATCAATTAATAAGCAGATAATGGGTGGAGATAGAATGGAATTCTAGCACCATCGAATGGTTTGGGTTGGAAGGGACCTTTAAAGGCCCAACCTCTCTGCAGTGAGCAGGGACATCTTCAGCTAAATCAGGTTGTTCAGAGCCCCAGCCAATGTGACCTAGAATGTTTCCAGGGCTGGGGCATCTACCACTTCTCTGGGCAACCTGTTCCAGTGTTTCACCATCCTCATTGTAAAAGATTTGTTATATCTAGTCTAAAACCTCCTCTCTTTTAGTTTCAAACTTTTATCCCATGTCCTGTCACAGCAGGCCTTGCTAAAAGGGCTGTTCCCCTTTCTTATAGCCCCCCTGTAAGTACTGGAATGCAGTAAGGTCTCCCTGGAGCCTTCTCTTCTCCAGGTTGAACAACCTCAACTGTCTCAGTGTTTCTTCATAGGAGAGGTGTTCCAGCCCTTTGATCATTTTTGTGGCCCTCCTCTGGACCTGCTCCAACAGGTTCATGTCCTTCTTTCATTGAGGGCTCCAGAACTAGACACAGTACTCCAGGTAAAGTGTCGCCATGTCAGAGTGGCAGATCACCTCCTTTGACCTGCTGGCCACACTTTTTCTGTGCAGTGTAGGGTACTGTTGGCCTTCTGGATGTGCACACTGCCAGCTCATGTCCAGCTTTTCATCCAGCAATACCTCCAAGTCCTTCTCTGCAGAGATGCTCTCAATCCCTTCATACCACATTCTGTATTGATAATAAGAATTGCCCCAACTCAGCTGCAGGACCTTGTATCTGGCCTTGTAGAACCTCACGAGGTTCACATGGTCCCACTTCTCAAGCTTGTCCTGATTCCTCTGTATGTCATCCTGTCCCTCTGGCATGTCAACTACACCCTTGGTGTCATCTGCAGACTCACTGAGGCTGCACTTGATCCCACCATCTATGTCACTGATGAAGATACTGAACAGCACTAGTACCATTACCCCTGAGGGACACCATTTGTTACTGATCTCCATCCTGGACATTGAGCTGTTGACCATTACCCTCTGGATGTGGCCATCAAAACTATCCATTGTCTACTGAACAGTCCACCCATATGTCTCCGAATTAAGAGAGAAGGATGTTGTGGGAGACTTGAGTCAAAGGCCCTACAGAAGTTGAGATAGACAGCATCCAGAGCTTTTCCACAGATTGACTGTAGATGGGAACTCATTTTTTAAAAGAGCAAATAAGCACACAGAAATGAAAATGTGTAAAAAGCAACCTTAGCTAGACCCAAGATTAAGGGGGAGGGAACACTGACAATCAACATCACATACCTTCTCCTGGTAAAGGACTTGGAATGTTGACAGTGCAACATAACCTCCCCTTCCCCCTATTCTTGTGTGAGGCTGAATCTATTATCCTTGGGAACCAGAGGAGCATGGATAGGATGTGCATCACTGGAGAAAATAGATTGTTACTCAGAAGTTAATGTGTAATGGATTTAGCTACATTGAGTTTTTCCTATAATAACTAAATAATTAGAGCAATAAAAGCTAGTATCATTGTAACTGGATTAATAATAATATTTGTTATAGTTTTGATTAGGCTGTTAAGATTTTAATTAGGCTAACAATAAATTCTTTTCTTGGCATTTTGCCTGTAAGAAGATCTTAAGTGCAACACAATATACCATAAAAATCCTACTTCCACATGATGTTGAAGTTTCAATTATTGTATAACATAGGAGGTACTTTTAAATAATCTCCTCCTTCAGTTCTTCAGTGCAGCACAGACTTTTTCCCTTATGGATATTTAATACAGACCTTTTTTTAAAAAAAAAATAGTATTTGGAGATTTCTTAGCTTCCTTTTACAAGGTTTGTGATTATCTACTTCCTACCTGAGCTTTTGGAATTCAGTACTCTTGAATATCAGGACTGACATACACATTATAGCTGACATAGTAGATATTGGCCTTTGGTCAGTGATTGACTACTACAACGCTATGGTAGGATTGACGAGATTAATGGATCATAGGGCCCTATAGAAAACAAAATATAGCAATAAATTTTGTGCTGTGGTCTATATAAGCTGTATGACAGTGTGGTATCTAACCTAACTTATGAGAAGAAAAAAGATTCAAATTACTTACTGATATTTTAAATTACTTTGAAGGTGTACAAGTCAGTGCCTAGCATTTCCATGAGGCATATGTCCTAAGGATGGACCACAGGAAAGAAGCAGACTTTATTATTTTGCAATAACTGGCAGATGAAATACAGTTGAACATTCTTTTCCCTTAAAAAATGTTTCTCATAGTCAATGAGCAGAATATTTGATAATGCATCACTTCTTTCAATCAAATCGTCTCCGTCTTTTGCCACAAAAAAAAGCATAATTTCTGATGCCAGTGTTCTGTGATGTTATTTGTAAAACAACAGGCTAGATCTACAGGGATTACATATTAACAGAAAGCTTTTTTTTTAATTTATCAATTACATAAGAGGTAAAGCATCTGAAAATTATGTACTGAAACAAACTAAAGGAAGAGAAATGAACAAACACAAGGAATTAAAACAGCCAAAAAAGCCCATATAGAATTATAGAATTTTATGTCTAGAGGTGACACTCTATGAATCACAGAATCATAGAATCATAGATTAGAATCATAGAATTGTTTTGGTTGGAAGAGACCTTTAAGGTCAGCAAGTCCAACCATTAACTCAGCACTGCCAGGCCACCACTAAACCATGTCCTTAGCACCATATCTATACGTCTTTTAAAAACCTCCATGGATGGTGGGTCTTCCCTGTGCAGCCTGTTCCAGATCTTTACAACCCTTTTGGGGAAGAATTTTTTCCAAATATCCCCCCTAAACCTCCCCTGGCACAACTATCATTAGTTCCTTTGTAGAACAGACCAACCCCCACCTCGCTAAATAGACACCTTTCCCTAGATCAAGTTGGCCAAAGCCCCATCCAGTCTAACCTTGAACACTTCCAGGGAGGTGGCATTCACAACTTTTCTGTGCAACCTGTTTCAGTCTCTCTCCACCCTCACCACCCTGTTGTTAATTGCACTTAAGAAAGCAAACTAATGACGCTATCAACCTTTTTGCAGTATGCTTCTTCTACATCTTTTGGTATAAAAAGTTCCATTTTTCTAAATTTACCATATTAGTTAATTAATAAATTAACTGCTAACATTGCTTAATGATTTATCATCTTTCAAAGGCTTAAGAAATATTTACAGAACATAAGCAAATTACCCCAAATTCATTGATTTTTTTTTTTTAGTCTGTGAATTTGCATCCTGGACCCTATATAAATTATTTTTTAAAAAATTAATAAAAAAAATCATACACTTAATGGACATTGAATTGGCTCCTAATGAGTGGGGATTGGGAAAATAATTTAGAACACAGGATAGATAATCAGCCGAACCTCAGTTCATGGGGAGAATTTTAGGAGGAAACAAATGTGATTCTGGGCATATAAATAGCAGAATGAAAAGTCTGATTAAAATTACCATCTTTGGCATTTGTGGCATTATCACTGGAAGTCATTATCCAATTCTAGTATTCATTGTTTAAAATTGGTGCCTGCATATTGCAAAGAGACAAGGAAGAGTGGTACAAGAATTTAGCAAGCATTCTTTTTTACAAAGATAAATTGGAGAATCTTTATCTAATGAAAGGTTAAGAGGTCTTTTGAATTCTTTCTTGTCTCATGAAGGGATATACTTTAATAAAGCAAAATTCAATTTTATTTTAATTTTATAAGCACATCATGGTTTGAAAGCTGAAGCTAGACAAACTGAAACTAGAAATACTTCAATATTTTTAGGATGTGAGTTGCTTATATGTCCCTAAAGGCAGGAAAGTACTTAACCTGGGAAGCAATCAGATAGAAGCTGAAAATCTCCTGCAGGGAATCATATACATATAGAATGGTTTGGGTTGTAAGGGACCTTTAAAGGTCTGGGGAACCTAGAACTTCTGTGGGCAACCTGTGTCTCACCACCCTCACAGTAAAAAAATACTTCCTTATATCCAGTCTAAATCTACCCTCCTTCAGTTTAAAACTGTTGACCTTTGTCCAGTCACTACAAGCATTGCTAAAAAAGTTTTTATGTCTTTCTTATAAGCCCCCTCCCTTTATATATTGAAATGCTGCAATAGGGTCTCCCTGGAGCTTTTTCTTCTCTAGGCTGAACCCCAACTGTCTCAGCCTTTCTTCAAAGGAGAGGTGTTCCAGCCCTCTGATCTTTTCTGTAGCCCTCCTCTGGATCCACTCCAACAGGTTCATGTCTTTCCTGTACTGAGGACTCCAGAGCTGGATGTAGTAGGTGGGATCTCACCAGAGTGGAATAGATGGGGACAATCACCTTCCTTGACCTGCTGGACACAATTCTTTTTACGTAGCCCAAGGGTAAAGTTGGCTTTCAGGGCTGCAAGCACACATAGCTGGCTCATATCCAATTTTCCATCCAACAGTATCCCCAGGTCCTTCTCTGTAGGTCTGTTTTCAATCAGTTCATCACCTGGTCTTCATGAATGTCTCCTGTGTTGTCCTCTTAGGCTTTATGTGAAATAATAACTATATTGTCAGGAATATTCACAGGCCAGGAAGCCAGTTATTATAGTCTCACTAGGTTTATAATATTAAAATCTCTTAGTCTCTCAGCAAAAATGGTATGGGTGTATCAATGTTACATAGTGGAAATCATCCCAAACTGTGGGCAAACTCCTGGGAATGGTTTGGGAGACTGTGAGTTGGTCCAGGCCCAGGCCCACACATGCCAGGATTGTTCTAACAGTTTAACAAGGCAGGTGATACAGTCCTAGTGCCCAGGCCTATGCCATAGCATTGTTCCATTGTCTGGTATATAGACATGGTGGCAGAGTATTATATTTATATTAGTTGTTCCCTAGCCCTTGAGATCAAATATTCCTGTTTTTATCTGCTAAATTGGAATGGTATTCTGGTATCTTCTGTGTGACAAAGGAAATGTGTCTTGTTAGGAGGTGAGATGAAGAAATGCAGAGAGTTGGACAGCCAGTACTGCTCCAAGAATTTGATCCCAAATAACAAGACAGATTAGCAAAGCTTGGTGAAGTGAATTTCTTCAAATTCCCATTGTCTGAGTTTCGAGAGTTGTCTTTATTTGAGATACAGCTGTCTTACTCTGCAGTAAAATCAGGTATTGAGAAGTCACTGGAAAACATTTGTATGAACTAAGGTCACTTTTAGGCATGTGGTCAGATAACACTTTGGAGGGAAAACTATGCAATGCAAGCTTCACAGTGTGCAGTTGTGGAACATACCATTTCTAATGAACAGTTGGCAATTCTGAGTTCTCTGTATCTGCTTATGTTTAATAAATACAATAAAAAAAAATTAAAAAAAGACCTAGTAAAGCCATTCTTTTTTTTTCTTTTATTTTCTTTTATTTTCTTTTTTTTTTTTTTTTTCATTAAATAATTTGCGGGCAGGCATGGCTTACTCATAAATATTTCCAGGAAAGGTCAAAATTAGACATAAGTGGAAAATCTGAACAGTGAAACCATTACCACAATTCAGTTTCTGAAATGTAGGTGTATACATGTTCCGCTGAGGCTACAAGCTTTTATAGCTCCTCTCGCATCAAACTTTTAATGAAAGTTCATACTTTTTAAAGCTGGCACACATTTAATTTGAAAGCAGTTATTAGATTTTTCCTTTCTCTTAAAATTTCTGAAAGCAACTGAAATGTGCAGGTAAAAAGTATTTGTTCTCTCAGTTTTCTCTGCAATGTACAGAATTACAGCCTAAGTTTATTAAGATAACAATGAATGTTGTACTTTCATGTTTGTGAGAAGGCTTTGACTTTTTCTCTCAAAGCCTCATTTTAATTAATAGTTTGGTAAGGAACATTTTTTAAGGTTAAAAATATATGTTAAGTAGTTTCCCATGTTTTCTAATTTTTCAGCTATTTGAAGAGGATTCATTCCATGAAGATTATTTTATACCTGGCAAATGATCTTGTTATATGAGCAAAACTATGACTGACTTGCACCTCTAATGTTTTTCTTCAAGAAAAGATGAATTTTCTTCCCACAGGTCCAGATAGAAAAGTATGTTGTGTACTAAAAGCAATAAAAATCTGTAGGTGTAAGATTATGGGGACGGAGGTTTCAGAGATGCATGAATTCTTTTATTAGTTTTTGGCACCTTGCCATCATTGTTATCTCCCTGTTTATACTCTTTAGTTTCCAATATATTTGCCTGCAGTCAGACATTTCCATGTTAACTTTTAGAGTGGACTCCATTGCACGGAGTTTCTTTCTGATTTATGAACACAACTGCAAAACAGAGATGCTGTCATCCAGTCAACTGTTTAGCAAGAAGCAACATGTGCAAAAGTAATTATAGTGTTATGACATGTGCATGACTTTAAAAGAAGAAAGGTACTGTCATTTTCTCAGCCCTCTAGATTCTGCAGCAGAGGGAAGCTGTCTATGAATGCTTTCAGTGTTTTTCTGAGCCTAAAAAGCTCATGGTCTCTCCACCAGAACCAAAGAGGCACCTGCTGTTTTTCCCAGTCTGTGGGATGCCTGTGGATAGATGGCATGTATCTTCATTCTGTGACGTACCATTTTTCTTCTGGCTATAAATGGTCTAGTAAAGGCTTCCAACAGCTGGGAGTGAAGGCAAGAGTGGTGGGAGGGAACAAAAGCAAAAAACCTGTGGGAAATGAAGTTTACTGCAGTTCTGTCCTTAAAAAATGAAACAGGCTGAAGGAGCTGAGAAGATTCACATAAGAGACATAAAGTATTTGGTAACAAGGATAAGGGGAAAATTAAATCGTAATTCTATCTTTTACTCTGTTAGTGTCAGTGTGGGACACATTCAGGAGTGCCTATCTGGATACATCTGTCTCAGCAGGATGGTTCAGACTCCAGTGTTTGGTATTGAGGCTGTTTCTTTAGCCTGCTGAGACAGGCTCTTCTAAAGGACAAATTGTATAGAATTAGCCAATAAGAGAGATTAGACCAGCTGTGTCTTTCTAAGAAACATTGACTTCTCTTTGGAGTGCAAGTCGCTGAGTTGGATCTATACTAGGCACCCTGATATCTTGAGATGTACCAGGCCTTCCCCTGTGGTTTAGCAGTTCACTAACTTCTGGACTTGTTGATCTTCTTTGTTACGACTGCTAGTGGTTAGAGAACTTGTACCAAAGTGCAAAACTTAGGTTCAGTTCACTCAAGAAATCACAAAGTTTCAAAGTAGAAAGAAGATAACATAGTCCTAGACTCATTGGTAGAAGATAGAAATTCCCTAAATATCCACACAGCCATTATTTATCTTAGCTGTTGAGGCAGTCATCAGAGGGTATATTACCAAGCTTGTAGGAGCCTTCAAATGAGGAAGGGGTCCAGGTCATTTGTGAGATAGACCATGTATCTGCACGGGTACACAGGGTCTAGATCATTTACATGAGACGCATTAAGTTGTGACAGATCCTTGTCAATTGTGAAGATGGAAAACAGTACAGAAGAAGTCCTGTATCAGTTCTGATATGATATTGGGGTGGGAGATGGAGAAGGGAAGGCATTTAGGCCTTGAGGTTTTTCCCATAGTATAGAGATACGTTTTTTTGTTGTGATACCATAATTTCTGGTTTCTGTCTTATATCTTCTGACTGTCAAGAAAAAGAAGCACAGATGGTCTTTGTTATATCTGTGAAAGGCTTTGTTGGACAAAAAGTTTGTAGTTCAGAAGGGATTTTAGTGTGAGGAGTGCTGGAATTTATTTCTGTGAATGAATCATTGTGAGAAAGGGATCTTTATTCTCTTGTAACTTAAAGTGATCTACCACTGTGAGACACATGAAAAGTTATTCAGACCTCATATCTTATTAAACTGAACTACTTTTGTTACTCCTTCATTTCTGTAAAAGTTACAGATGGTTTATGTTCTCAGAATAATAAAAGTACCCAGAATGCACAGCCATAAAACGTCCTCTTGTCAGGGATAAAGATAAGAGTGATACAAAAGTCGAACCAAGTGTGTGGTATTCTGTTTGCTGGAAGTGTGCTTTATCAGGCTGTGGGAAGGGGATTTCCAAAGATTAGTTGCAGAATAAGTTCCTGTCCTATAAACAGACTCTCAGCCTGCGAATGACCCTTTAAAAAGCAGTAAGGCCTGTTGTAATAGAACAAAGGGGAAAGGTTTTAAACGAAAAGAAGGTAGATTCAGACTAGGTATAAGGAAGAAAGTTTTTACGATGAGGGTGGTGAAACACTGGCACAGGTTGTCCAGAGAGGTAGTAGATGCCTCCTCCCTGGAAAAATCTGAGTTGAGGTTGGAAGAAGCTCTGAGCAACTTGATGTAGTGGAAGGTGTCCCTGCTTATTGCAGGGGGGTTGGACTAGATGGCCTTTAAAGGTCCCCTCTAACCCAAAATATTCTATGATTCTGTGACACCAGTAGGAAAAGGAATCAGACCCAGGCTGTCACTGATAATTGGTCTCCAGCTAAGTATGCAGTTGAATTGGCATGTGGAGTCAGACTGATATACACATAATACACAATCTGTACATGTAAAGTATGTGTTCAAAGCCTTCTTCTCAAGGTCTAGAAAGTTTCTTGAAGTTCTTCTCTCTCATTACCTTCATTAAAGAGTAAATAGTAAAAGAGGATGCAAAAGAGGATCCCCGAGACCAAAGCTCTCTAAAGACTATATTCACTATTTGAATACTGTTCTGTCAGAAAATTCCTAACTTACTATAGTTGTAATATTTCAGTAATTATAATGGCTGGTTTATTTTTTGTTTATTATAGTGGCTGGAGAGCAGCCTGGCAGAGAGGGAGCTGGGAGTGCTGGTTGATTACCAGCTGATCATGAGTCAACAGTGTGCCCAAGGTGGCATGGAAGGCCAATGGCATCTTGGCTTGTATCAGCAATAGTGTGGCCAGCAGGTCTAGGAATGGAATTCTGCCCCTGTACTCAGCACTGGTGAGGCCTCACCTCAAGTACTGGGTGCAGTTCTGGGCCACTCACTTCCAGGGGATCTGGAGGTGCTGGGGGGGGTCCAGGGGGGGGAAAGGGGGTGGGGGAGGGGCGGGGGGG
>JANHGN010012707.1:49504-60481 GCA_024605025.1 Megaceryle maxima
ACCTCAAGTACTGGGTGCAGTTCTGGGCCACTCACTTCCAGAGGATCTTGAGGTGCTGGAGTGGGTCCAGAGGAGAGCAACGAGGCTGGGGAAGGGACTGGAGGGAAAGTCTTGTGAGGAGAGGCTGGGGGAGCTGGGGTTGTTCAGCCTGGAGAAGCGAAGACTCAGGGGGAACCTTCTCCCAGGCAACTAGTGACAGGACGAGAGGGCACGGCCTGAAGCTGTGCCAGGGGAGGTTTAGGTTGGATCTTAGGAAGCACTGCCTCACAGAAAGGGTGATTAGACACTGGAATGGACTGCCCAGGGAGGTGATGGAGTTGCCTTCCCTGGAGGTGTTTAAGGAAAGATTGGATGTGGTGCCTAGTGCCATGGTCTAGATGATGTCGTGATGTTGGGTCATAGACTGGACTTGATGATCTTGGAGGTCTATTCCAGCCTCAGAAATTCTGTCATTCTGTGAAAAATACAGCAATCATTAGAAATAAATCCCACTGCATATGAACTGTAATCTGCAAGTTGAAACCCACCATGATTTGGGTTTTTTTAATAGGCTGTTGTGGTGGTCATTTCAATTAAATCTACATAAAATACATTAGGTGTGATGATATAGCTCATGCAAAATACCTGCACTAAGTTCATTGAAATCCATGGATTCTTATTATTTCAGTGAATGCATAATCACATTTAGAGTTACTTCACTTACAAAGCATACTTGAATGTAAATCTTCAGCCAGACATGTTTTCTCTTGGCACTGTGGGACTTTTTTTTGGACAGAAAAAGTCACTGAGATCTAACATAATGCATGTATTTGTGGCTAACATGACTAGTACTATTGCATGAATGAATGTATTTTACCCTATAATGTCCAGAGGTTCTTTTATCATGTAACGTCTATACGAAAGCATGGGAGAAAGAGGAGGCTTACAGCTAGAGTACTTCATAAGGACTTTAAAAATACATATGTAAATGTCAGACATTGTTACAGATTCTGCAGGTGAGGCTCATCTAACCACTTAACTGCTATAAGCTGGATTTTATAAAATGATAAGGCTTCAAAAAATGACTTTTTAAATGTTTAATGAAATTTTCATATGTGCTACGATTTGTTAAAGGTATTATTTGCATTGATTTCAGTTTTTCAAATCCTATTAGGAAATACAGATCTTTGGGAACCAAAATAGTTTTGGTTTTGAACACCACTTAACGCAACACTTAACTCTATCACATAGTTTAAGCCCATCTGGCAAATAAGCCCCATGCTGCCACTCACTCATTCCCTCCCCTCACCAGCGGGTTGGGGGAGAAAAGCAGAAGAGTAAAGTGAGAAAACTCATTAATTGAGATAAAGACAGTTTAATAGCTAAAGCAAAAGCTGCATGCACAAGCAAAGCAAAAGAAGGAATTTAATGCACTAATTCCCATTGTCAGGCAGGTGTTCAGCCATCTCAAGGAAAGCAGTGCTTCATCACCTGTACTGGTTACTTGGGAAGACAAGCACCATCACTCCAAACATCCTCTCCTTCCTTCTTCTTCCCCCATCCTTATATTGCTAAGCATGACATAATATGGTATGGAATATCCCTTTCATCAGTTGGGGTCAGCTGTCCCAGCTGTGTCCCCTCTCAACTGCTTGTGCACCCCCAGCCTACTCACTGGTGGAGTGGCATGAGAAGCAGAAAAGGCTGGTGAGACCTTACCTGGAATACTGCATCCAGCTCTGGAGCCCTCAGCACAGGAAGGACATGGACCTGATGGCTGTCCCTGATCCTTGGGCTGCCCTGCAGTTCCTGTGAGAGCTCACTCAAGATGATCCTCTCCATGGTCTTTCCTGGTACTGAAGTCAGGCTGACAGGCCTGTAGTTCCCCGGATCCTCCTTCCAGCCTTTCTTGTAGATAGGTGTCACATCAGCCACCCTCCAGTCATCCGGTACCTCCCCTGTTGACCAGGATTGTTGAAAAATGATGGAGAGAGGCTTGGTGAGCTCTTCTGACAGTTCCTTAAGTACCCTTGGGTGAATGCCATCCAGCCCCATAGACTTATGAGTGTCTAGGTGCAGAAGCAGATCATTAAGTACTTCTTCCTGGGTTATGGGGGGGTTGTACTGTTCTCCATCCTTATCTTCAAGCCAAGGAGGCTGAACACCCTGGGAGCAGTTGGTCTGTGCATTAAAGACAGAGGCAAAGACAACATTAAGTATCTCAACCTTTTCCTCGTCCTTGGTTGCAATGTTCCCCCTCACATCCAGTAAGGGATGGAGATTCTCCCTGATTCTCTTTTTATTGTTGATGTACTTGTAGAAACTCTTTCTGTTGTCCTTTATGTCAGTGACCAACTTGAGTTCCAGCTGGGCTTTTGCCTTCCTAATTTTCTCTCTGTATAGCCTGGCAAGATCTCTGTACTCCTCCCAGGTTGCCTGGCTCTTCTTCCAAAGGTGATAACCCCTCCTTATCTTCCTAAGTCCCATCAGAAGCTTGGTTGAAGTCCCATTCAACCAGACTGGCCATTTCCCCCACCCTTTAATCTTACAGCACATGGGGGTAGCTCTCTCCTAGGCCTTTAAGATTTCCTTCTTGAAGAGCCAGCCTTCTTGGACCCCTTTGCCCTTCAGGACTGTCTCCCAAGGGACTCTCTCAACTAGTGTTCTGAACTTATTAATGCAACTGTGTGAGGTTTTCATTAGAAGTGTTCATATAAAATGTAGGTCAAGCTTGCTTTCAGGTGCACAAATGTCATTTTGGAGATTGAAAGGAATGGAATTATTTCACGGGTGTGAGAAAAGACTGTATTGTGTACGTTTCCTGATGTATTCCCTTGCCATATCATTGAAATGAAGTAAAGTATTGCTCCTCTAACTTTCTGAAGCAGTATCCTGATTGTTTTTTCATTCTGGCGTTCTCCTTGAAAGCAGGTTCAACTGCTTACAAATTTTGAAGCATTGTTAGTCTTTTCTTAGAGAGTAGTTCAGGCTATCCCTCATTTTATGGTAATACTTGGCAGTTTTCTGTACAATTACACAGATACTTTGCAAGGCAGTTCAGAGCAAGAGTCCACACTTCCAAAATGCATTTGTCACGTTTCTCACCTTAGCTTGCTTGAAGTGAGGACACAGTTTATTTGTGATCTCTAAGGATAAAATATCTAATGGAAAAACTTTGTAAGCTGAAAGACATTTTAAAATGTTCAACTATAATAGTGACTGAACACCAGTTTATTTTATCTCTACTTTTCTGTCAAGGGCCAAGTTACCCAAGGGCACTTCATTAAAACAGATGATCTGAAGCTGACATTGCAGACAGACTTACTACCTTATCTCCAGGTTAATGTCATAGCATTGGCCAGTGCTTAAAATCACTCCTGACAACAATGTCAGTGAATCCTCTGCCAAGGCAATGAACATGTTTTGCTTCAATATCTTTTTCAGAATAACAAGAAGATTACTGGTATCTCCTACTTAGTTTAGGAAACTACACAGAACTGTACATGTGATCTGATTTCATGGTTCCCCAGTTTTCTGATTTCTTAGTTAGGATTGTGAAGTTTGTATGTTTATTGTATGCCAACAGAGCATTGTGATTAGAACTCAAAAGTAAACTGGAAGACAACTTGTAAACAAACAACTAAAAAGCCTAAACAAACTGAATAATATACAAGCTTCACTACAGAGAAATTAATTTTTTGTTTGTTTTCAAACTTGAAACTCAGAGTGTATCAAAGATTTCATTAGATCCTGCATTATGCCTGCTGAGGATTGAGCCATGCTGCACACACTGCTGAGCCACCAATGGCATTTTCTTGTATAGGCTTCTGTGTATTAAAGTAAATGGTACAATACTAACTCTATTGTCACTCCTCTTTTCCTCTACAGGCATTTTTTTTTTTTCTGAAAATGTGGTTGCTACAGCAGTAATTACTTTTATGGGAATGAAGTTTAATAAATGTTATAATTTTTTTACCTACTATTAAGGTTAAAAAACCAACATGAAACAGCCATACTTGACTATAACTAAAGACAACCAAAGTCAAGAGTCCTTCTGAAGTATGTACAGAAAAGCAAAAGTGTCATTGTTTCCCTTTCCACCTGGTATTTTGAAGTTATTTACTTTATTTTCCTTCTTATATTAAACCCATATAATAATGATTTTTATGCTGTTGTTTGTTTCCTTCCCCAGATGTACATCCAGACAACAACACTTACTGTCTCCATGAGTTTAAGTGCTTCTGTGTCTCTGGGCATGCTCTACATGCCCAAGGTTTATATTATCATTTTTCATCCAGAGCAGAATGTTCAAAAACGGAAGCGGAGCTTCAAGGCTGTAGTGACAGCTGCCACAATGCAAAGCAAACTGACCCAAAAAGGAAATGACAGACCAAATGGAGAGGTCAAAACTGAACTGTGTGAAAGTCTTGAAACCAACAGTAAGTCATCTGTAGACTTTCCCATGGTCAAGAGTGGCAGCACTTCCTAATATATGTACGTTCACAAGAATGCACTTTCTTTTAATAATAAACTTTATTCTTTTTGTTGCGTGTTCTGCATGAATCCAGAGATGTGTCAGAATTCATGTAGTGCTGAATGCAGGAATGCCTGTTTTCAAAAAAAATTGTTTTTCACAGGAGGCTAGTAAAGAAAAAAAAAGCATAAGCAGATTTTGGAAAGTCACATCATTTTTTAAATGATCTGTTTTAACTAGTGCTAATTTGATGTATTGTGCATTGCTGTGCCAGTCGTGACAGTTCATGAGGTATTTGTATGGTCATCATTGTCCAAACACAAAGGATGTTGAAAAAACAATATAATGAAAACAATAACAATGTTTTTATTTTGCAGTTAGATATGCAAGTGAAAATAATGCTTTCTACCTTTCCACCTTAACTTACTTGTTGACTTGTTCATTTATCACAACTCATGAGTACTAACATTTCCCAGAATAATGCTTCCCATACAGGTTTTTGTTGCGGTCTTACTCATCTTGGTACAAAACCATGGTAATTCCTATACAGCTTAGTCATTCCATGTTCTGATAAGGGTTAGTAACAGGAAAAAGATCTTTCCCATGTCAGAAAAGTTCTTGAATCTTGTGACTTCTCTAAGTTGATCTGGTATAGAAGAAAACAAAGGCTATAGCTCCCATTCCACTACATCATAATAAAGTCTTATGAACTGGACTTCACAATAATAATAACCAAATATGAGTAGAGCCAGTACCTTTACCCCCAGAACTTAATGGAGAACTGGTTTCTGTTGAGGATTTAGAGGTCAACATGGGATGGACAATAGCTATTGCAGGGAAAGAATTTTTTTCAGTCACTTTACAGCAAATGGGGATTGCTTCTTTTATATTTATTTATTTATTTTTAAAATTTTTTTTTAGTTTTTGATGATGTTGACAGGAGATTGAATAGTACCATTTAGCTTAAACATATTCAGAAAAATTAGTACCAAGTTTGCAGAAAAATATTGTACTTATTCCAGAAAAATGCAACCCCCTGCTGAATTCAATCAAGAGTTTGCTAGATGGAAGACTATATAAAAATAGTCTGTAAGTTTACCATATTATAGGTGCTGATGCATGGAGGATACTGAGTACAAACCACATCACTTGAAAAACTTAAAACTCTTCAAAATGTGTAAATCTAGTAGACATCTGGCTTTATACAGCTTCAGATTATGACATACAACAGTGGACAAGAGGAGACAGGCAATTAAATTCCTTGAGGATCATAGAATAGCATGGAAATATGAAGAACTGAATAATTTCTCAAATCTTCAGAAATTATCAAAAGAAAATTTGGAAGGGAAAGTGAGATGGATTGTGATGAGTTTGCAAAATTATGAACTTCTGAGGAAAGGTCAAAGAAGGGATTCCACCGTAGGGTGAGAAAGAGTGTTAATAAGAAAGTCTTGGGTATCTGATGTTTATCTACTGTACCTAATTAAGAAATGCTGTGTTTGGTATTCCTTAAACTATGATTATACATAATTCATGGAAACAGCTGCTATTGAAAGCAAATCTGCTGCTCCAATAGTGTGATGTATGCAGGGTAATGCTTATTTACTGTGCTCTAAACATGATTTTAACAGTAGCACATCTATATAATTCTGAGTAGGCTTTGATCCAGACATTATAATGCTTCATAGGCAAAAATTCAGAGTCAAATCATCTGCAGTCCAGAATGCTATCCCTATATAATTGAGCTCTTGGCCTCAAGATGGATTTCTGTCTTCCTCAAAATTGTTCTGTGCCATTTAGATTTGATCAGCTTCCGTTTTTTTTGCTTTCCATCCAGGGAGAACACTGCTCTATCTGGTTGGTCTTGTTCTGTGTAACAGACTTTATTCCATGTTGTCCCACATAAAAATACAGTCATGTGTTTGGTTTTTTTGGTTAGTTTGGTTTGGTTTGGTTTGGTTTTGGAAGTACATTCATAATCAATGGAAAACAAATTGTATCTGGAAAATAGACTGAAAAAAAATTACCCAGATAAAATTACAGAAGGTATCAGAAGGTATAACAACGACAAGTACTTTAAATACATATAGGTCAGATCACAAAAATAATTCTAAATCGCTACAGATTCTCTTTTATTTTTCTTTTCTTCTTTTTCTCTCATTCCAACAGCAGTGTATTAACTGGAGATAGAAAAGTGTTCATTCCCAGAAATATTTTGAGCCAAGTCTGTTACTTTTTCAGGCCATCTTTCCTTGCCAAATGTGGTTCATTTTATTGCTATGAAATGCTAACGGTCTTAAAGGGCAGGACACCAGCTGCTGAAGCTTTCAGATCACCAAACAGGAGCTTTAGGCTTATTACAGTGAACTATAAAGACACTTGTAGTATTTACCAAGTTAAAAACCATTGTTTGGAGATGAGATTAGATTTAACGTATTGCAAACTACTATCTACACTAGCTTCCTGTGCTATCGTTTTTTTAAAGTAACAACACTTGGAACTCAAAAGGATAATTTTCATTTCTTGATCAGTCCTAGATTAATTCTATCAAAACTATTTAAGTCTCAAGTATACAACAAAGTTACAGCAAATTAACAAGTTACTCTAAATCAGTTGAAGTATGGTAACTACTTACTTTTTCTTTTGAGCTTGCAGCTGTCCTCATATAATTCAACTTACTGAAATGTGATAAATCTGGTTATGTTACATTGCTGTGGGCTAAAAACATACACATGTGAACTTATAGAACTCAGCTGATACAGGGTAATGTGGTAAACTAGCTTTACTTGCTCATGTGTCTGAGCCTATTTTCAGAGTGAGGAAAAAATACATGCTCTGCTCCCTCTGTTCTTTTCTTCCTGTGTGCACGGCTTCCAGATGTGCATTTATTTGTTATTTCTTAACTGGGAACAAAATCCCTTTATGTTTTAAGGAACTTTGTGCCATTTCAGCAGCCCCACATTATTTTCAGAAGGAATTAATAGGCCAAAGGAAAAATAGAATCCTCTCAGAAATCCAGCTGTGGGAGCATGGGAGAGTTCAGATGGGAGCAGTACATCCCATCTGAAAGATGCAAATGAGGCTATATTTGCTTCAAGTGTCCCAATACATGCAAATAAAGCTATTTCATGTTTGTGATAAAATACTGTGATTGATCATGTGAAAGACTTGCTTAATGTGCCAAAAGCAATCCTTCTATGAATTCACTCTTCCAGACACAAAGTACTGCAGCTACCTGTGTAAGTAAGAAATACTGTGTTTTGAAGCTTCCTTTTGATTATTCATTCTTATATATACATTCTTAGGAACAAAGAACATAGTGATATGTGAATTCTGCAATATTAGAAACAGATTGCTGAGAAAACCAAATAAAACATGAAGAAAAAACAAGTAGCAAACTTAGTTATTTATACTACCTAGTATTATTTTGCAGCAATTTTAATGACCTTTGATTTAGTTGAATCTTTGGTGCAGGAGACAGAAATGATCATTTCTTAGTTTCCGTAGTCTGTTTTTCCAAGATCACTGGATTGTTGGGTTGGATTTAAGAGTTAGTGTGAAGAATCCTTTTCCTATCGATCTCAGCAGTTCCCACCAGATTCTATAAAGAAAAAAAAAGAAATTGGAGGAAGGAAGGTATGAAAATAATATTAAAATCTTTGCATCTATAGACCAGACAAGTTTTGTGCCATCATATTATCTTCATTCTGCCAGCTGCAGTCTTCACTATCATAAGCAGAACATGTCTGTAGCAGACAGAATATAAAACATTTTTGGGAAGCCAAATTCCTCTATGCAGTGTGACACAGACCTTATAAAGACAATTGTATTGATGTAAAAAAAGAGAGCTGACTGTGGGTCCTGATGTCACACTTTCCTCTTCCCACCAGCGCATTATCACAACAGTGGCTCATATTTTTTACAGCAAAGGGATAAAATATAAGGGCTAGAAGCTGACACAAACTTCCATGTAAGCTTCCCAGTTGTTCACTTATACAATAGTGAAGGTGTTTGTTCTCAGCATATTGCCTTGTTCTGAACAAGGGCTATCAGCTTTGCTCAAAGGAAGTAATGATCAGCTGACCATCAATAGAAGGACATAATAGCACACCAGCACTAAAATACAGCCTAGGCTCACTTAGATGAAGACATATGGCTGTCTGAAGGCTCTCCAGAGAATATGTGCTGTAGACACTAGTTACTCAGTTTCATTAACTTGGAGAGATGTTTCCCATATTAGGCTTTGCTCCTTTCAAGGTGAATAAGCCTCCTTCCAGACAGACAATGCACCAAAGTTGTCTTCAGCCAGTAGGAGAGAGATAAATCCAAGCTCTAAATTAAAAAAAAAACCTCTATACAGAAATCAGCCAAAATAATACAAGGCAAATAGTACGTTGATATTCTGTTACAGGTACCCTAAAACCACTAATAACTGTGTTACTTGCCTGAGTCATAAACAAAATAACTTGCCATCAAGTATACAGAACTTCAGATTCAACTTGCCACTTGTATACATGCTTAAACTTTCTTACTTTATTCCATAAATATGGGAAATATATTTGTTTGGAAATACAGTTGTGCACTGTTTGAGTTCAAATGCTAAATAGGGGGTTTTTTTCCCTCCTCTCTTGATTCTAAAAAACCTGAACTTTGTTGTTTTTTATTTTTTGTTTGTTTGTTTGTTTTTGGTTTTTTGATTTACAGCCTCCTCTACCAAGACAACTTATGTCAGTTACAGCAATCAGGCAAACTGAGCAGGGATGAAATTCACTGGAAGACCTGCAGGATGGGATCTTGCAAACATAGACTTTACCACCACCAGAATTCAGTCTTGGAAATCAGTAGACTACACTGAAATCAATAGTCAGTCTCCTAATGGACAAGGATTAAACAAGAAGCAAAAAGCAAAAAAGAAACAGTGGAAGGAAAAGTCCAGTTTTATAGAGACAGAGCGTCAAGCTTCTGAACTGTTCACTCACAAAAGGAAGTAAATCACAAAAGGAAAACAAATGTTAGCTTGTGAAAAAAAAATGCTGTTGAAATAAACCATGTCTGATGTTATATTTGTAAGTACTTTTTTGTGATTGTGACAATTTCCTTTCCTGTCCTACATTGTTCAACTCGTAAAAGAAGCTGAGTTTGTTTCTTGTGGCGGCTGACTGAATTAAGTCCTGGGTTATGCTAAAATAAATGCAATGGTCAACGCATGCTAATTTTTATACAAAATAATTTATTTCTAATAATAAAGGAATGTTTTGCAAATGTTGAGACTTGTTTTGTTGCAGTTTTAAGGAAAACAAAAAGCCCTTACACTGTTGTCTATTGTTTGTTTAGAATGTGCAGTAAAGGTGGGTGTACAAATAAAATAATAATCATGGCATCAGAAGAATGCAGTGTAAACTCTAAGCATGTGTGTGTGTATGTACATGTGCACGCGTGCGTGTATGTATGTGCATGCCTGCATGCATGTGTGTGTGTGTACTCTGCAGTGTGTGAATTTATTTGTTCAAAGCTTTGTGACTATTTTCTAATGGAAGGAATTTTTTCCCCCTTCTCAACCTCAAAGTAAGTGCATTTTACATGTTTGTAAAGTGAACGAGTCCTGACAGTAATTATTTTGTATGATTGTATTATATTTTTTGAACCTCCACTAATAATTTTGTTCCTTTTCATTTCTGGAACTTACAGTTTGTAAGACTTTATGACAGTTAGACTGGATGAAGCTGAAAATCTATTCAGCCTAGTACTCTGTCTCTGACAGGGGGATGTAGCAGATGCTTATCTCAATAAAGGTGACTTTGAAATAACAGGAGAGAAATCACTGGAGAATTTGGAAAGCAGTAACCTAATGGATATATGTACCTTATTAACACTTAAAAATCAAAGAAATAGATGTCCATCTACAATCTTCATATCTTCTAACTCCCATGGCAAATGATTTTGCGTGTTATAAAGGATTATGTTATATAAATGACTATACAGATTCATTATCTATAGGAAACTCATATAGATACCTATCATGTTAATAAATCCCTCCAAAGAAGTTTTAAAAAGACAGCTAGGGACTTTCCACTTTGTTGCTATTTCTGTGATGTTCTTTAAGACTTTTACACTCCATATACTACGTACGATTCGTCAAGTCAATGGGTCTTCACAATCAGTTGGTTATTAAATGTTATTTCTCCTGAATTAGCCTGGATGGCTCCTTGTGCTTTTTTCCTCAAAGGAGCTGCATTTTTATAGCATATCTTAGAGAAGCTGTGGAAGGTCCTAAGTTAGATAAATGAAAGTTGAAGTATCTGAAACAGAATCGCTTTCTGTACAATGTCAACATTTGAACTCCAGCACAGTCAGCAAGTGGCCTGACAGTGAAGTTTCATTTTCAAAATATTTAACAAAACATAGTTTTCCCCCAACATTTAAATGCCTGAATTATTAATCAATGGGGGGGGGGGGAGGGTTGGAGGAGGGGGAGGGTGATACAGTGCAGGATTGTGTGTTTGGTGTGTGTGGTATATTGTGTG
>JANHGN010012707.1:60581-87199 GCA_024605025.1 Megaceryle maxima
AGGTGGATACAGTGCAGTATTGTGTGTTTGGTGTGTGTGATATATTGTGTGAAAACTCCTTTTTCTACTGGGCCACAAGCACATCAACCCCAAATCTATAAACTTATATATGCTTTATTTTAAGAATAAGAGTAATGCAGCTAATGAAATGAGAATTCCAAAATATATTCATAAAAATAAATTTTCTGTTTTGTTAGTATCTAATCAAAGGGGGTTTTTTTGGTTTTTTTTTTAGTGAAGATGGATTGATGACATAAAAATTTAACAAGACAGACTTTCATGCCTAGGATGGATTTCCAAAGAGAGAGGGAATCTGTTTTCAGATAAAAGAGATATTTTAGCACAGCTTCTTTTCAAGTAACCTTTGAAAAGTTTAGCTTTCAATCCACAAGGAAAAAAGCTTCAAATGTTTTGTTTGTAATCACTATACATAATATCATAAGAATAACAATATGCACCTGAAAAAGCAGTACACAGGAATTGCCTTTATAGCACATTTTATATATGAATGAACATATTTTATATACACATAAAGATTAGTATATGAATAGCTTCCTATTTCATAGTCTAAAGAAAATGTTATTTTCAATAAGTTTACAGAGCCCAATTAGACACTTCCTTGGTTGACCAGTAGTGTAAAAATAGAATGCAAATCATTACATGCATTTTCTATGTCATTCTATCTGAAACATGTAACTTACTAAGTCTCTGAGTCTCACTGGTATTAGTGTAACTCATCAGATAAATGCACACACAGAATGAACGGGGCATTTTCAAAATACAACTCAACAGCACTGATCTACAGGTTTCACTTCCATAGAGTAGCTATTTGCAGTTTATGCATTTGCATAGAATGGCACATATCTATCTCCCGTGTTCAAAAGCACATTCTTCTCTTATATCCCTCTGGAGCTAAGGAAGAACAATGCCTTTTATTTCTGAAAGAAATGTTGACTTTGTTCTCTTCAGTTTAGGAGACTTTTTTCCTGTGCAGACAATTCCTTCACATCCAAGACTGTGTCTTCAGGTAAGTTTAAGTCCCATTTGTACAACAGATTGTGCACCAGCTATAAAACTCCTAACTTCTAGGTTAAGTGACCAAAATTTTGTGACCCCACCCAAGCCCTACGTGGGGGATTATTGTTTAAGAGACTGCTGTATACAGCCTCTAAGCAAGACTGATGTTACCTTTTCAGCAGCAGCACTGAACACAAACAGTTCAGATGAAGGAATCAAATGTTTTTCAGTGATTGATTCTAATTATGTTGAGTGGTCCTTTTTTCAGCTTATTGGGTCTTTGTCTTCAGTTTAGCTTTTATTAAAAAAGCAACCTCCTAAACCAAAGAATTCCTAGAAAGAAAGAATCAGAGAATTTTATAATACAAAAGAAGGGAAAATTACTATAATTTTGCAACATGAGTATAAAAAAAAGGATGAACCTTAGAAAAATTGCTTCCACTGTTCTTCGCTTTTTATATTACAAGGTCCATTTTTCTGAGAAGATTGGAGGAATTCAGTCAGCATCAGGAAGAGAAATCCCCACAGAGTCTGTTGTTATTGTACCTATGAATACTCGTACAGCTGCTGTATTTTTCTTCTTTGTCTCTGTGGAATAACCATCACGTAATCTTTTTATACAGAAAACATTGTTTGTGTTTGGGTTTTTTTTTTTTTTTTTTTTTTTAGTTGTTTTGGGTTTTTTAACAACTTCTGTTTATACTTTGTTGTACTCTTTGTCTTACAGCATTGACATTGATGAAGCTACAGTTAAACTATTATGAACCTTTCCATTGTGAATATTATCTGACACACAAAGGTTCTGCTGTAGGTTAAATCTTGTCATGCATTGTCTTAGTATATATATAAATTAAAAACCAGAATTATTTAGGAAAGTTAAAAGCTTACAAATAAAAACTGAGATTTGGCCAATGCTCATAATACAGTATGTGGTAGTTACATACAATACAGTTAGAAAAAATAAAGGAAAAAATATAGGAAAGAACCATACAAAAATATAAGTGTTCAGTATCCATTTTCACATACCTTTTCATTCTCTACTCTTTGAAGTATATTTTGAGGGCCTATAGCCATAATGTAAAGCCCATTCAAGTTAATTATGGTCCTACTGTGAATTTAACAGATTTGAGATCAGGCATTAGATGATGTATCATTAAATTAAACTATAGCTTTTTTAAAGTATTAGCTTTGAGTAATGGCTGTCACTGAATACTACTTTACTTATATATTAATTTTAACTGTATTTTAATTGATAATCATAACCCTTGAAATACTTCATGTATACGAGTAACTGGTACATAAATCATTCATGTGTTTATAAAAAAAAAAAAACTGTGCAAATTAGGTTTTATGAATTAAATGGTGCTGTGGGACTGCTAAGCTAGATCTTTTGTTGTCCTGATTTTGAATCACAGGGCACTCTTGAATCACCAGGTCCTCCCTGGTATCCAAAAGTGTTCAGCAACTAGAGATAGAGAGGATCATTTTAACCTGATCTAAAGCAATTATTGTTATGGGGAAAAGAACCAAACATTGAAATCATCAGAGGAATATAGACTATGATAAACAACTCTCTTTGGGACTGATTGAAGTTAAACACCTCAGTACCTAAAAGAATCTGTATCTTGCAGCTTTCCATTTTTAAACAAGGAATAGTTGGAGGTCTTAAAGTGATCTGCAGCCTTAGTTCTGCAAACTTTCATCATGTCTTTTCAGAAATGTGAGCAGTTCATCATAAAAAAAAAAATTGAAATGCATATAGATTGAAGCCTGCGTTGGTGCCTCTAGCTTGCAGACAGGTGACAGGATGAGATCCCCTATCAATGGCACTGTCCTGACATATAAATCTAGCATATACTAATTATAGTACACTTTGGCAAGATTTACTCTCACCTATCAGCCATACACTTCCACAGACCCCCAAAGATACACTGCATGCTAAAGTTTTGATCCATAGCCAAGTGAAGGTCATGGGAGTCTTTTAATAGACTTAGTCAGAACCACCCAGAGGGACTGGATGACTCTATTTCTAGTCCAGACTGTAACATGAAGCTATCCAATGACTTATAAATCAGATGGACAATGTGCAGTGTCCAAATACATTCCAATCTAATTATTATCCAGAAATAATACCATTGTTATGAATGAGGTCCCAGTTGAAAAATCAAAAGATACATACCAAAAGCACTGTGACTTCAGTATTGTATATACAGCATATAGTAATGAAAGCCTGCAGAATATGGCTTATGCATGTTAGTGAGACAGTGTTTGAAAATGTCATTATCCAGGTTTTGTTAAACAAGGAGTTTGCCTAAAGTATTCTCAGTCTGCTCAGATTGCACAGTAATTCAAGCTGAGATTTTAAAAGTTTGATAACTAAACTTTTGAGTAGGCACAGTAACTTTTTCACCTAATTACGAGAAGTCTTTATTGTACAAACTTTTAGTTCTGGTCATGGAGAAGCAGACTACAGTTTTAAAATCGCTATCACTGGTCATTTCTATGGTGTATGCTGAAGCAACTCAATCCAAAACACAAAACTTTGCTCTGCTGAGATCAGGAACAAGCCCTTAATGTTGTTTTGTGACTGCAGGATAGATACAATGAGATCTGAATGGCTCTATGTATCAGGTCAATGAACCAGAAATTATACAGAATTTATAGGCAATACTTTAACTGTTCTGTAGAAAGTGTATTAAGCCACTTTGTCAAAATCCCCTTTTCATGAAATGCCTAAGTAGCAGTTTCAACAGTCAGGTTTTTAACTATTAGTACTAGCTCTCTTCCAACAAATAGATAATTTTAATTACTAACCAAGGAAAAAAATGAAAGAAAGCTTTCCTAACAGATCTAGTTTGTAAATGTATTGTATTGGAATACAACTTATTTAAGCATCTACTTAAAGGGAGATTGTGAAAGTAGAACACATAGCATGGTGGCTGGATAAACAGAAAATGTCTCCCTTGCAGCACTCCTTTGTAATGCTTTGGTTTGAAAATGTACATGAATGCTCCAGCATATTTCACCACCAAATAGAGCAGGAGTATTGATCTGATCAAGGGTAGGAAGGCTCTGCTGAGGGATCTGGACAGGCTGGATTGATGGGCTCAGGTCAGTGGTGTAAGGTTTAACAAGGCCAAGTGCGGGATCCTGCATTTCCATCACAACCACCCCAGGCAATGCTACAGGCTTGGGGAGGAGTGGCTGGAAAGCTGCTGGCAGAAAAGGACCTGGGGGTGCTGGTGGACAGCCAGCTGAACATAAGGCAGCAGTGTCCACGTGGCCAAGAAGGCCAACACCATCCTGGCCTATATCAAAAGCAGTGTGTCCAGCAGGAGTAGGGAAGTGATTGTGCCCCTGTACTCAGCATTGGTGAGGCCACAGCTTGAGTACTGTGTTCAGGTTTGGGTACCACAGTGTAAGAATGACATTGAGGTGCTGAAGCCGGTCCAGAGTAGGGCAACTACCCTTGCGAGGGGTCTGGAGAACGTCTTAGAAGGAGCAACTGAAGGAACTGGGTTTGTTTAGCGTGGAGAAGAGGAGGCTGAGAGGAGACCTTATTGCTCTCTATAATTACCTGTAAGGAAGCTGCAGTGAGGTGGATGTTGGTCTCTTCTCTCAAGTAACTAGTGATAGGGCAAGAGGTAATGGGCTTAAGTTGCATCAGGGGAAGTTTAGACACTAGGAAAAAATTCTATACTGAAAGAGTGGTGAGGCATTGGAACAGACTGCCCAGGGAGGTGGTGGAGTCACCATCCCTGAAGGTGTTCAAAAAACATGTAGGCATGGCACTTTAGGACATGGTTTAGTGGTCATGAGAATGTTAGGTAGATGGGTGGACTTGATGATCCTGGAGGGCTTTTCCAACCTTAATAATTCTGTGATTCTGTGATCACATCAGCCATTAAATAAAATGATAGTGTATCAGTGCACTTTCAAATAGCTTATATGGCACATAATATAATTAATAAATTACATATGGATCTATATATTCTGGTTAAATTTAAAAGAGTGAAATTCAGTGGCAGAAGAGGTAAACATTACTTTTGCCAGTTTTAGTTGTATTTAATCTAATAGCACCTTTAGCATTTGCAGTACTGCAGTTATTTACATCCAGAAAACACCACTTCATATTTTACATGCATGTTTCATTTGCTGTGGGTGATTACCTCATGCAATCTAATTGTGAAACAGCCTTCTTCTCAGCAAGAAGTCATTTCTTTCTGACTTCATCCTAAAATTTCAATAGCTAGTGTGTCACTTACTAATGGCAGGCAAATGGTTTTGATTAATGGGATAAAGCAGGAAGGAATACATCTTTACTATGGACAGCACCTTATACTTCTGAATGTATATAAACTGTATTAGCTCCTTTTAGATTCTTACTTGGCTTAAATTTACCACTAAAATCATGAGAACTGCAAAGTACATTTGGTGGAAAAAAATCTGCTGCGTCTGTGCAATGAAAACAGGCTGGCTGATGCAAAAGACATTCATCTGGAAACATTTTGGAAATTGGAAACCTGAATAATGACTCTATTAAATTTTTTAATCAGGAAATGAACTTACAAATTAGAAGTGTGTTAAACTTGTTTCAATGAAAGCCTTATGAAGATTTTCAAAGTTTGTCTATAAAAGGTCACTGTAGAATTCTTTGTACATTTCATGAATGTTGATAACTCTGTAAATTCTTCCATCACACTGAAACAAACTAATGGAGACCAATAGTTTTTTTTAGCATTAGAATATGACAGCAGGTGGTTAGCTCCCAGGAACTTACTATTTTCAATGGTACAGCAGCAGGGAAGAGAAGAGAAAACAGCAGTGTTCCCCAGAGCTAAAACTTTAGAAGTACAGTAAGATGCACAATATCCTGAATGATAAATAAAGCTTTTGCTTGTATTATAAAGATCACTTGTCTCTTGGTAGAAGTGGAGCAATATGACATGCAGATGAGTATTGGACATGAAAGGAAAAAAGGAGCACAGACAGAACCACAGTATGTAAAACCCTACTGGAAAATGTTTGGAAGTTCCACTGCCAAAGAACTGTGTCAGCTCCAAAGACTCCATGCTGACCTCTGTCAAGGGCACATGCCATCCCCAGACTGTGTGTTAATCTTACATACTCCACAGAACCGCAGTGGACAAACACAACAAAATAGTCAATAGAAGCCATCAGAGGTAATGTTGGATGAGGTAGCAAATAAGAACATAGATTAATTTTTCTTTGAAATTCAAGAAAATATGGTGGTGTCCAAGGAATACACACAACTTCTGAAAAGACCAACAAACACAAATATTTTAACATTTTATTTACAAGATGTAGGCTGGGATCAAAGGTTTCAGCATACCCTTTAGTATGGCATCTGCCTTTTCACAAATGAATTTGCTCATTCTTCTTTGCTGTGAGGGTCACGGAGCACTGGAACAGGCTGCCCAGGGAGGCTGTGGAGTCTCCTTCTGTAGAGACTTTCAAAACCTTCCTAAACGCATTCCTGTGCAACCTGCTCCATGTGAACCTGCTTTGGCAGGGGTGGGTTGGACTAGATGGTTGCCAGAGGTCCCTTCCAACCCCTGCCATTCTGTGATCCTTTGTCAATGACTAATTCAGTACTGGGATTTCAGAAAATCTCTGGAGCCTTCCTGGCCCATCATAAGTCTGAAAGGGAACTGGAAATTATTTTCCAAAATAAATGAAAACTTTCCCTCTAAAATTGAAATTTTCTCACTTAAAAATGATGTTTTGTGGAACATGCTATATTTAACAAAAATAACTCTGGGTTTCCAGATCACCAGTGTATTAAACATATTCAACTGAGTATACCCGATAGCTTTAATTACTATCTGTTAGAAGGTGGTGTTTTTTTCACTTCATTGGTCAGATGTAGAAGAAACACATACCTGGAAACACGCACAATGGCAAATACAAGCATTACAGAGTGTCTTGTTCCACAGTGTCATCTAATACCTACAACACTGAAAGTGCACTAACTTCATTCTGATCCCAAAAGAAGCAAAATGTAAATTTAATTGCCAGTATTGGTTCCTTTTTCATGAAAAATATGCCTTGGAGGCTCTTTGAAGAAGTAATAAGCCAAAGTTGAGAATTGTTCTGCAAAATTTTCCCACAGGGTAAATGTCATTAAGAATTGCTATATGCAATGCTATCCTCAAAGCCTTTTTTGCTTCCTGTTTACCTGATACAGCAAGTACTCTGCTTCTGAGAGCCTACTCCCCAAGTTAGCTGTAGTGTCTTTACTGTCTTTGTGAACATCAATTGGCAATATTAACTAAGTATGACCTTTCAGAAAATAAACTGGTTTTATTTAATTTAATTTTTTTTTTCCTATTCTTGCTAGAGTGTTGATGTACTTTCCAACAGTATGTTAAGATTTATGACAAATCACCATCTTTATTCAATACAGCTTCTAGCAGTTCTCTTGTACACCCTTTAGAGCTTTTTATCCAGTACTGGCTTTTGTACCATGGAAGAAAACATATCAATGGAGTAAATTCATGGCATAAAGAGTCAAATATGAGGAACAGCAGGGTGAAAAGTGCTTAAAGAAGGTAAAACAACTCCCAAAACAGTATCTGTTTAGAGATGACCAATTGCTTTCTTCTAAAGAACTGAAGAGTATCTATAGACAGGTTCCATAGGCTGCTGCTGAAAGTCTGCCTCAGCGGCTTAGTGTTTTCTCAGAAAATCTCAACAACTGGATTTGAATTATTTTTGAATTTGAATTTATTTATTTTTAATAAAATCTCAAAAATGTAAAGAAAGAATCACAGGTGAAAATATTGGCCATGTATATGATATATTGAACTGCCAAACTTTTGGGAACTTGCCCGTTACAAGAACATGAAATCTTCATCAGAGACAAACCTGTCCATACTTCTATTTTTCTATCTATTTCTTTACATATCGCACATATTGCAGACTGTAAAGAGCAATGCTCAGTATTCCTTGCCTGCTCTGTTTAACTCAGATGTGCAGTTCTTACTGTGTGAATAATTTAGAGGGGATAGAGAGCTGTAAATATAAGTGTATCTATATATTCTACCCCAGCTCCCCATAGTTTTTCATCACAAATTATAGTCACTTCTACAAAACAATATGCTGTTTATTTCTTCATTTCTATAGTTCATACAGTAATCTGAAAATGCAGAACAAGTTGCAATCATTTTGATATACAGAGGTTATCATTTCTTGTGAGTCTTCATCTTTTTCCACCATCTCCAGTGTGACACTGAACAAGGAATGACAGAAAGATTAGTTTTATATGAAATTCGTGGTATTTTTCAATGAATGACAGCTATGAAGGGCACAATTTGCAAGATAAAATAACAAAAATGTGATTATTTCTAATGCCAGACTGATGGTACTTTATAAATTATAGCCTAAAGCATTGAAAGTTTAGGACAGATGCCTTGAAAGTGTGTTCTAGAGATATTTTCAAATGATGATGTTTCAGAACCTATTTCTTCACTTAAGAAAAATGAACTGTTCAAGAAACAGACTGCATATAAACCCAGAAAAGAAAGAAACAGCAGCAGTAGCAACAACAACATAAATATTACAGGTGAAAGAAAGGAACAATTTGTTTTCTCAGAAAGTCTGATTAATTCAGTGCATTTTATAGTTACATATATTGCTTTGCCAAGAAAACAGAAATGAGACAGTACAGCTATTGTGCTTTATGATTGTCTATGTACAGAGTGGTGCTACACATACTTAAGGTCTCTTAATATGATACACTGACTTCCTCCAGATTTCTTTGTCGGCTGGTTTGGGTTTGTTTCTTTTTTTCCCTGAAAGAACCATGTTCTTGATCACCTTGTAATAAACTGCCTTAGAAAACATCATGCTTTGCTTTCCAGAACAAAGAGGCTTAGCCATTCATAGGCGAAAGGCCTCTTTCTAATTAATCCTATGTGCCCATTTAAGGGAAGTAATACTGTCCTAGGCAGATGCTAGTGCATTTTCCACCACTCTATCCTATTGTATACCTCTTAGTGCCAAGGCACCTGACAGAGGTCTTGACCTACGTTTGATGAGGTTATGCTTGAAGGCCAGGCTTTCCCTAAGCAGCACTAATGACACCAGAACTCTTTTTTTTTGTGGTAGGAAAGCATCACTGGAATTATTTCCCATCTAGGTGAATTTTCTATTAGATGTGCAGTCAGAGATCAAAGCAAGACCTTTTCTGGAGAGCAGAAGTGTACTGTCAGCTTTCCTGCCTGGTACAGTGGGGCTGAGCTGCCAGCTGCCAGGGCCAAAGGCCTGGTGTGCTACTGATGCAAATGAGATTCTCAGCTTGCTGGTGGGGGAAGCAATGCAACTCATCCAAAAAAGACATTTGCATAATGTGGAACTTGCAACACATCCTGACCTGGGATGTAGATGTTACTTTTTATTTGGTAGAGTGACAGTAACAGGTAGATCACGGGTTTTATTTCTTTTGGTTAGATTGTGAAAATTGCAAAAGAAAAAGCCCCTCTAAAAACATGGTTTGGTCTATGAAGTTATTTTACAGTGAATGAACTCCTAATTGCTCAGAGACACTGAACTGAAGAGACTGGTATTAGGTAATTTTCAAGGATCCACAATGTCTTCACTCATACCCATTTTCTGTTGAAAGCTGAATTTGATGCAAATCAAATATGTTTTACACAGCCAGAATTACAAATTTTACATTGCTTTTTGGGTAAACTGAGTCAGACTCTCAGAAAGACAGAAAAAGTAGGTTGACTGACATACCAGGTATCCCTGCTTTTTATTCAGAAATAAAATGCAGATATCAATGTGCTGACATGTAAAGAGATCAAAGTATTCAGTCAGCTGAGTCTGCTGACTATTCCTGAAAAAAAAAAAAAAAAAAAAGTAAAGTTTCTTGTAGTAAAACAAAACAAATTATCCCAACATTCTGTGAGAATAAATCAGAATATCCTACAAAGAACTGCTGGCTGTTGGCATTTTGTACATGATAATTTTCTTTTTTTTTTTTTGTTAAAATACTGCTGAACCTGATGAATAATTTAATGACAATAAAATAGCCACATATTTTTCTACTGTTTTTCTACTCCTTAGTCACAAACTTTTAACTTATGACAGCTAGTAGCAGTACTCACTGACGCTAACAGAAGCCCAGGACATAGGCAGTTGTGGATCCATGTGAAGCTGACAAACTTCAGGCAGATACTTCTCAGAAACCTACAACAAAAGATGAGTTCAGAAATATCAGAAGCTGGTGTTTGTTTTCTGTATGAAAGCTTCCATCAGCACTTCAAAATGTCTGTTTCTGGCAACAAGTCCCCATCTGCATGCTCAGAAGCTGGCCAAAGAACGTAAATCTGTATGACCTGTTCTACAAAATATAGTCTAATGAGAAAAAGTTTGAGAGGTACATCAGATGCAGCATGCACAGTTCATACCATTTAAATACGATATCATTTATCTTTTTGACCAAGGTGCTTATGGGTGGAATACTGTAGCAGGATGATATATTCTAATTATTACTGTTCAAGAATTTGCAAGCTGTGTAAGGACATTAATCTGTATGTATTTCATCAGCAGTATCTGAAGATGGTACTTGGGCTTTCAGAAAATATATACCTAGGAGCATAACTGGTGAGTCATCCTTAAAGATGCTGGTAGCACTAATGAGACAATAGGATCATTGACAATATTCAACACTTCTGTAATGTGTAATTTTGTAATCTGTAATTTTGATGCAATTTTTGAGGATAATCTGGGATTTTACTTGTTTTGGAAACATTCTTCCATTCTCCAAACTACTGGTTAAATCACCAACCTGCAACTGAGACACAGTTTGAAAAGCTCCCTGTGCATGCAATTCACCAAAACCAGGAAAGAAGTGATTGGCATACATCAGCTCCACTCTGTAACAGGGATAGCCGCTTAGCTTCCCTGTGATCAGAAGCAATGAGAGAATCCGGGACTAAAGAATATCCCAAATGAAATACTGTACTGTTACTCTAGAGATGAACATAATTTCCTTTCTTTGAAAACAGTTGAAAGATGCTGACTGCAAATCCCGAGTGGAACATCAAAAGTTGCCATAGGAATTGATAGGAAATGCCTCACACATCACCTTTGCAAAATTTTTTTTCATACCTTATACAGGCCAAATAATTTTGTTGTGTAGTTTCTCTTTAATCTCTCCTAGACAGGATGAGCAGGTTACTTTGATAGTTAAAATGGTAAGTCTTTCAGCCTGATCATTTTTTGATGGAAATGTGTAAGTGAAATTGTGGGAGAGATTTGGCAAGCAGGCTTCCAGTGTCAGTAATCACTTGTCAATATTAAAGATATGGGTTTGAGTGGCTACACAGTTTCAACTGTCATGTTATGGGCAAAATGATCTTGGTTCTATTTCTTCCTCCCATGGGAGTCTTTTGCATTAGCATCTCTGTGGATGGTAGCTCAGGGGTGTATCAGCTTACTAAGAAATGATCATTGTGACTGGTCAGCAAATTTAGACATCTATGTTAGGAGTTTTCTTAACAAGAAACACAGCATTGAAGTGCAAATTAGGGGCACTGGAAACTCCAGTATGTGGACTGGATCTCTCTGAATAGGAATCCTATTTCTGTCTATAGCAGCATTTCGGTCTTTAAACACATGATTATTCTTAATGTCAATTTAAGAGCAGGACCAAACAGCACTGCACTGGTCTTTTCAATATATTAATATTTCATTTATATTCCATTATTAGAATTTAATAAAATTAAATTGTGGTGCTATTTCCACTCACTTAATGTACTCTGAACAGTTTTTGTAGTGACAGTTACCTGATGAGTTTATGTCCTTTGCTTGGTAACTTTCTTGCAATAGAGCTACATGATAGGATTCTGTACTATAATGCTGTAGGTTCTGCCTTTGTTAAACTTTCATTATTATGGTAGCACTGCCATGTTTATTGTTAGAAAGGCATAGCAAAATAAAAAGACTTGGGAAAAAAAAAAAAAAAAAAGGCAATATGTCCTACGTTAAATGGCTAACAAACAGATAAAAAAAGATTTAACAGAGGGAAGAATTACAACAGCAGATATTCAGTATACACTAAAAAGGAAATATTGACCTTAGAGGCTGTTCATTGTGTGTAATCTACCATGCTTTCTCCTTATATATACACAATATCTATTAACTGATGCATCACTTGGAAAAAGAGAGTTTGAAGATGATGTTGCTCAAAAGGAATCCGGTATAACACAGATGGTTGGAAGACATATATTACAACATCAAGTTGAATAGATAAACAATTTAGGGACCTACAGTCCACGTGTAGCTGTTTGTCTGTTTAGAACAATCTAAACTTAGGCCAGGGTGAGCTATCAGCAGCAGGCATTTATCAGTTGATGTTGTCATAGTAGTCTGTGCTTTGATGATGTAAACCAACATCTTTTAATAGAATATGTATCTCAGATTTGTAGGTGTACTTAATACAATGAAAGTCTAATAGATACAAAGCTTAAAGACTAAAGGCTTTTTATCCTATCAGGACTTATTTTTCCTTCAGTCCCCCAGGGAGTCATCTAATGTAATTGTTTTTTGAATGACTTCAGTGATTTTGCTTTAATGCCCGCTAGGCTGCTCCATGCACTTCTAATCTTTTTCATGAAAAAGTTTTTCCTGGCATCTGCTTAGAGTTTGCTTTTTGTTAGTTTCCTGTTATTTCTAGAAATGTAAAAAACCAAGCAAACAATAGACCACTGCTGATTCTATGTATATGTCACTTTATGTGTACCATGTGGCTCAGCATCATACTTTAAGCTGATGAGCTAATGCCCATATTTTAGTGTAGAAGCCATTACAGCATTTTCTGCTAATGCTTGTACACATCTGTCTATATGCAATGTGTGACTGATGGTAATTGTGATTTACTGAGAAGTCTTCAACAGATAGGAATGTACTTTCCACACTGCAACTAGTTTTATCATGTATGAACATCCATAAGCACTAGATTCTTCTCACTGTGAAGTTAATTCAAGGTTTTCTGTAAGATGCTATCATGCAAAGGACATAAACTCATCAGGAAACTGTCAATGCACTGTTCAGTATGTCCTGGGAGTTGAGGGCACCCAGTTCTTCCTGAAATGTCAAGAAGTTACAAATTTAATATGAAGAGTCTAATTTCTATCACTAAATTATCACAGTCTAAAAAATAAACTTGACTGTTACAATAGCTTGCCAGCCACATCCATTTCCTGCGCTGATATATTCTGAGGAACTTGGAAATAAGCAGAGAATGAATAGCTGAGAACTGTTGTGAGGGTTGTAACTCAGGCACGGTGCCTGGTAACATAGCAGTGCCCATAGAATGGCTGTTACTTTGAGATGAATATGCAAAGCAGTTTAGGTGTTACAGTGCTGCACTCAGTGGGTAAGACTAAGTCAAAATTAATGAAAAAACAGTTCAAACCAGCATATAACTTGCTTTTACATGGCCATGAACTGGAGCGAACCTCTTCATTGAGCACAAACTGAAGCTAAATCAGCAGCATTTCTCCTGAATTATAGTTCAGCTAAAATATGATGATCCCAAGGGCAAAAGTTTTCAGATGCTTTCTCTGCGTGTATATGTTTCTGTGCACATATGGATTCACCAGGGACTTTAAGATGAGTCTTCCTACATTTCCCAGCTCGTGTTTACCCCTCATTCTCTGCTTCAGAGCCCTATCCCCAGCCTTAGCTTGGGGTTACATTTTCTTTATGGTTCATCAGTCCTGAATAATAGACACAGGGTGAGAGGTGGAAGGAAGCGACTGGGCCAAATGGTGCCCAATGTCTGCACTGCAGAGGATTTGAAAGCTAGCATTTGCTCTACTGTAGAACTTCTTGCAGCTTTCTTTGTAGGACTTTCCAGTAGAACTGGTTTCACCAAGTTTAAAGTTAATGAATCTGCTAACGACCCATTGATTACCTGAAATGAAAATAAATGGTAGCAAGTCGAGGTACATGTGAATATGTACAAGAACTGAACTAAAAAACAAGCTCAGGTTTATCTCTTGGCTTCACTTCACCTGCTGTATTGTGCAGTGCACAATCCCAGCACTAGACATCCAGGTTTCCAAACACTGCCCTGGATTAACACAGTCCTGAGCTGATAAGGAATCCATCACAAACCATTCTCAACCTCAGGATCTAATCACACAAACCAGCTGTGGTTTATTAGGTTAAAAAAAAAAAAAACCAAACAAAAACCAAACCACAACAAAGAAAAAATAACAAACAGAAACCACACCCCTCTCCCCCCAAAAACCCCACAAACAAACAGAAAAAAACAACCAACCAAACATAAACCAAACCCAAACAAACAACAAAACAAGACACTCCCCCATACAAAAAAAAAAACCAACCCAGACAAAACAAGACAAAACAAATATTCTAGCTGTTCAACATGAGTCAGATTATCTGGGATGTGGAAATGCAATATTCTAAACAGGTGTGTTTTGTCCACATGAAGCGTTTGACAGTCCTTGGAAGACCTTCACTGAGATACCTTCAAGACAGCATTTTATGGCAGTTTTGAATAATTTTCAAACTAATGGTCAGCAAATATCTGATAATTCTTAAACAGAAGTGGCTGAATCTAGTAATAACTAGATTTACCACACTATAGCATGAGATAGACTGGTCATAAGAAAATAATGGGAACAGAATGGGCAAGTGGAGAGGCAGTAACATTACATTATCAATTAGGACTAATACTATTGAATGGAATGACTGAAGAAATTAATGTATGCTTATCAATTTCAAGATCTGTAACGCATAGTTACCTTTGATGTAAAGATATTTACTTATTTAGAGGGATTTAAATGCTGACAGTATAGCTTTCTGAAGGGTTTATATGATTCTAGGATTAGCTAAGTGAAAATGTGGAGAATCCATATTTGGATGAAGCTAAGGTCTTTTGTGGATAAATGCCCAAAAGCATTTTAAATAAACAAGGCTCTCTTCTGTGAAGTACCTGCAGCTGTGCAGCAAAATTTTGTCATTCAGGACCAGCAAGTTACAGAAAGAGCATGGAAGTATGCATCTCCAAAGCTGTTGATGTGTTGCTTAAGAAAACCCTTCTGCCAAGCAGAGATTTGCATAGAGATTCCTTTATCAAATCTTGAGTTTTTAATATCATAGGATGGTTTGAGTTGGAAAGGAACTTAAAGATCACCTAGTTCCAACCCCCCTGACACTGGGGGAAGACACCCCCTCCTAGTCCAGGTTGCTCAAAGCCCCATGCAACCTGGTTTTGAACACATCGAGTGATGGAGCATTCACAACTTCCCTGGGCAACCTGTTCCAGTGTCTCACCACCGTCAGAGTGAGGAACTTCTTCCTAATGTCTAATCCAAATCTACTCTCTCCCAGTTACAAACCATTACCTCTCATCCTATCACTAAAGGCCTTTGTAGAAGGGTCCCTCCCCATCTTTCTTGTAGGCCCTCTTCAGATACCATAGGGCTGCAGTAAGGTCTCTGTGGAACCTTTTCCAGGCTGAACAAGCCAAACTCTCTCTATGTCCTCATAGGAAAGGTGTTCCAGCCCTCTGATCACCTGTAACAAATGAACTTGCTCTCCAGTGAAAATCCTACTGAGATGCTATAAAATAGAGTGTTTCAGTTAGCTCTCCAATAGTTGCATTTTTTTCCACTTACACTGACAAAATTGAAATATCTTTCATTTGGTAAAAATAGATACTTGTAGACTGAGATGCATCTAGACAGCAAATCTTCTGGAGAAGACAGATATTCCCATTGTGAACACGGTTATCTAATTTATACATAACATGTCAGGAAAAGAAAAAATCTCTTTGGCACAGAGTACAATATTCTTTCAGTAATGAAGTAGCTTAAGGATAAGGAAAATATTTTAGAATTAAGCTGAATGATGAAATGATAGCTAAAAATATATAGCTTGAGAGAGAAAGTTATAACTTGACAAGCATTTTGATCATTATAGAACAAAAATTCATTGTTTCAAATAGCAGTTCTACAATTTATGTTAAAGTATCACAACTGTCTTTCCAATAAGCAATTAAAATTACTATTAGAGGTAAAAATTATGCAAGCTGCATAAATGGTTGTCTGTGTTTAGTCCCTATCCAGGACTAAACTGTAGCAGTTGCATCACCCAATGACCTCTCCCCAGCTATGAGTGGGATCTGAAAAAAGGTAGGAGAACAATGGGTTAAAATTAAAACATTTAAGGAAACAGCAAAACTAATACTAATGCCAATATAAAGTATACAAAATTACACTCAGCCCAGCAAATATACAGCCATCACAATAAACAGAAGAGCAGTCCTTGGGAGCAGGATGGTAAAAGAACCCCTCCAGGGATGAGCAGTTGGACAAGGAAGAGAAGGAGCAAGAACAGCTCCTGCTTTTAGCAAACTTACCCCTTTACAATGAGCGTGAGGTTCATGGGATGGGATGGGATATACCTGTAGCCAACAGAAGGTCAGCTGCCCTGGCTGACTTAAAACTGCTAACAGCCTGCATACCATGCTTCTATTCTAGCAAAAATAGAACAATGACAAAAATGCATAATGAATTAAAAAATAAATAACTTAGAACTCACTACATATCGAGATTTTCTTCATTAAGGAGATTGTTTGCAACTAGATCTGAAATTTCTCAGCTATTACATAGTGGATTACACAGCTTTTCAAAAAGCAACCTCTTTAGATTGGTGGAATTCTGTTTATATAATGTTGATAAAAAAACCTTTTTAACAATGAAGAAAAGAAATCAAAAAATAACAATGATAAATTTAATAGCAGAACCACAAACTTATTAGCAATCAGGATTTACTCATGGATATTTGCTGCTAAATATTTTCTTTAAAGCTTTTTAACATGTATTTTATGAATTTTTAAGAAGATGTCTAGTATTCACCCGATGTTTTTACACTAAGAAAAAATTATGTGGTCATTAAAAAAAAATACAAATTGCCTGTGTAGCTGACTTACAACATACAGTTTTATTTGCACATTTTAATGGTTCAAAAGCTTTACGTGCAAGAGAAGCAGCAGTTTCCCTAGACTTAAAGACCATCGAGCTGATATAATTGTAGCTTGCTCTATATTCTGTAATATGTCACCTTCTAATTATTCGGTTTCTAATCCAGTTCTCATTCTGGCAGATGAGCTGAACATCTGGGAATAAAAGAGATTTATTTTTCTTGTAAACTTAACAAGCTGTCAGTGAGAGCATACTGTTTCTAAAAGGGTACAGGAGATACTTTATCCAAAGCAACCATAAAAAACCCCCCACAAATATGCTGTAGATATTCTGTAGAATCTTATTCCATGGGCAGGATATTACATAATCTTGATGGTGATCACAGCTAGGAAATAAAGGCAGAAAAATCATGGTGTAATTTGCACTGGGCTGTATTCATGCAGCTATGTAAACATTGACCAACTATGCAGTGAAATGATATCTAATAGGAGTTATAATGTATTCAGCTGGAAACTGGAAAGAATAAGGCTCAAATTCAGAAGGGGAATGCATGTGGCCACACCTAGCCTTTAAGCTTTTAAGCAGAAGAATCCACAGACCTAAATCAGCCACACAGGTTCCTCAAGAACAGAGCTGGTAGAGTGCCTCTGAATGGGCTCTGCAAATGCCAGGGTCCTGTGGCTTTGGCTAAATCAGCTAGTAGGAGATGCGGAAGACAAGAGGATCCCTAAAATCCTTATCACTGCAGCAAAGGGACCTTTCAGCTGTAAGGGATCTACAGTTCTGGGCTCTCTTCAAAGACAGATGCAATTTCTTTAAGAATCAAAAATATGGAAATCTGGGCAACATTAATCTTTCTGGGAGGCATGAGGGGAAGATGCCAGTACTGAGGCACTTGTAGTTATTAGTGAAGTAAGGATCCTATCTTTGCTTGGAAGCACTGCATTCAATGATGTCTGTCTCTGATACTGTAGCAACTTCCAGGCTATAAAGAGTTATGAACATGAGCATCACATGAGGGTAGGGACAAAAGAGAATGGAGCATGATGAGCCTCTGAAATGGATTCACTCTGAAGAAAATAACAGTTGATTTGTTGGGTTTCAGAGAGGAAGAGGGATATGTGTCTCTTCCTGACTGTGAGGGAGAAGAATTGGGCATTTTTATATTAAAAAGCTGTAGCATGAAGCACGTAAGCAACTCTTGGTCTATGCAGATACACTCATGTCTAACACTGAGCTCAACGGATCAAATATTTGCTGTACAGGACCTATTCCAAATATGTCCCAGCTGTATAAGCTTCACCTAGACTCCCAAGGAAACAGTTGAGTTGTGAGAAGTATCTGTGAGAACATCAGCAGAATGTCATAGAAACATAGAATAATAGAATGGATTGGGTTGGAAGGGAACTTAAAGATCATCTAGCTCCAGCCCCCCTGCCATGGCAGGGATACCTCCCACTGGACCAGGTTGCTCAAGGCCCCATCTAACCTGGATCTGAACACATCCAGTGATGGAGCATCCACAACTTCCCTGGGCAATCTGTTCCAGTGTCTCACCATCCTTAGCGTGAAGAACTTTTTTCTCATTTCCAATCTAAATCTACTCTCTCCCAGTTTCAAATCATTACCCCTCATCCTATCACTAAAGGCCTTTGTAAAAAGTCCCTCCCCAGCTTTCTTGTAGGCCCCCTTCAGATACTGGTAGGCCACAATAAGGTCTCCCTGGAACCTTCTCTTCTCCAGGCTAAACAAACCAAACTCAGCCGGTCATCACAGGAGAGGTGTTCGAGCCCTCTGATCATCTTCATAGGCCTCCTCTGGACCTGCCATGAAGTAGAGGCAGAGGCAGGATTTTTGAGATGATGAATGTTAGCAGTTCAAGAATAAAAAAGTATTAATATGCCAATATAAATCTTAGAGAAAAAACAAAACCAAAACCAAACAAACAAAAACCAAAACCAAACAAAAAACCACACACACACACACAAAAAAACCCCCAAACAACCCCAAAAATAAACAAAAACCAAGAAATAGCAAATCAACAATACCAAGGTGCCAAGTCATTCTAAAGAACATCAGAAGCAATCTTTTCCATCTGAATAGCATCTGCTTGTCCAGCCAAAAGTCATTAGCTGACTTTTGGGAGTGGTGAACATGTTAATGCTTAGCCCAGCAGTTAATCCTAGGTATCCGTTCTGTGCACTAGTATACTAAGCTGTGTATCCTACTTGCAGAATCTCTTTGCCTAAGGTAAATGTTTGAAAAAAAGTGACAGAAAGAGGATTACACCCTTTCCAATTCCAAAATTATGTCTAATTACTACAATACATGAGTATATTTATATTTGTATGAAATATACCTCTGACCCATCAGAGCTCAGCATAACACAGGACCTTTGACATTCACTCTTTACAAGCAACTTATCTTAAATATTTTTTTACTAAGAATGACTTCCTTAGAAAAAAAGGAATTTTCTGTTTAGTGACTGGAAGGCTTTAATTCTAAGTAAAGACTGAGAATTTGATGTAATCTACTTTACAACCTTGCATAAAAAACAAATGGGCAACATTCTTTCTTTCTGTTCATCCTTTGAAATACAGGGGTAGCTATCACTGCAGCTTATGCAAAACCTGACAAATGATACAGTACATCACACATACAAGGATTAATTGCTTGAGCTTCTTGAGAAAAATGGGATAATGAAACCCAAATATATTTAGACATATAGACATAAACTAAATGGTCATCTGTTTGGATTTGTCAGGTTCAAGGTAATTTTTGAGATAGAAACTAAACAATGGAAACCAAGATGTTTTTATATCAAGATATGGATACCTGTAGATTTTAGACCTCTCTGTGGATTTGTTTAAATTATACTTTAAAGACAACAAAAAACCCTGGACTTAGGTGATTAAGTTGTGACTACATTTAACCTTATACATCTATCTTCTTGTTTCATGCAGCCCTAAATGACTACTTACTGTCAGAAAGATTAGCAGAATCTGGTCTATGGTTAAGGACATTGTTCAAAGATGACAAGGTAAAATGTCAGCTATCTACAGTAGCTGTAACTGCTACCTTTTAATAAAAAAGCCTAATAATTAATAAATGAAAGTTTAATTTAATAGGGGAAAAAAAACAAAACAAAACAAAACAAAAAAGTAATCAAGACCTGAAAATATTGTTGGAAATAATCTCTAAGTAAAATATAACTCAACCATTGTATAAGTCTTCTTAGCTAGTGACAGATGGAGGGAGATGTTCCTTAACACATCACATAAACCAGCTGTGAAATTCTTTGCCTAAAACTATATATAGTTTTGAAAAATAGTTGGATAGTCTCATGGAAGAAATATCCATCAAGAAATATTGACTGCAAACACACTACTTTTTAAACAAAAGGCTGTGCAGCTAAAACTTGGCCAGGATTCTTCTGGAAAGGTATTGTTATATGCATGCTCTGTTCTAACACTTCTTAAACAGCCCCCTGATCATCTTTGTGGCTCTCCTCTGGACCCACTCAAGCAGGCCCATGTCTTTCTTATGTTAGGGGTGCCGGAGCTGAACGCAGTACAGGTGGTGTCTCATTGGAGTGGAGTAGAGCAGGAGAATCACCTCCCTCAACCTGCTAGCCATACTTCCATGTTCCTGGAAGAATTTAATCTCCCTTGCTGTGCTTATCTGAGTACAACAGTGTGAAGTAACAGAAGCAAATATCAAAATCTGGTCAACTTCATCCTGATTTCTGAAGAGTCAAGTCTGATTGCTATATTTATAAAAGTAACCAAAAGAGATTTTCAAATAATCCAGAAAAACCTTCTTTCTATTGTCCCAGATACCTCTAAATTTCAAAGCTGATCTCTTTCATTGATTAAATGGCAAATCCATGTGCAGAATTGTAATTCATATACAATAGCCTTCATTTAGAGTGCTATGAAACATTAGAGAGGAAGACAAATATGAGTTCTAGGTATGGTAGAATAGATCTACACTGAAGTCATTAAAAGGCATCTATTGAATGGAAAATCTAACTAGTACAATAGAGAATATTGAGGTCAGAAACCTGAACTGAAACAGGTAAGTATGCTGAATCTGATTGGTAGAGACAATTAAAATAAAAAGCACAGTCAAACAAAATAGAAAAGTTTTAAAACAGATTTAATTTTGTAACTATATAACAAATCTTAAGGCACAGTATGGAATTAAATATGGGTTACATGTATGAACAGCAGACATAAGATGCTGCTATTTTTGTAGGTTATAGAAAGAAAAGAGATGGCTAGTCAGTCCAACATAAAGAACTTTTTAAATTAAAATTAAGTGGCATTCTATAAACATAAGTCTGAATGTTATAGAGAATGTATCCTATCAACTGGACAAGCGGCTGGCTGAATTCTATTGTCAGCATTATTCTCTGTTATATTAATAGCTTCATGGATTACCCATCAAGAAAGGGTCATGTAGTCTGACCTTCTGTAAAGGAAAGAACTTTCCTAAATTAATTCCTGTTTGAACTAGAAAAAGTCTTCAGGAAAAATAAAATAAAATCTTGTCTCAATTTAAAGAATCTGAGTGATGATGGATCTACCACTCCTCTCGGTAATATGTTCCAAAGGTTAACATCTTCACTATAAAAAATATATGGATTTTTTTCCTCACCTGAACTATATTCTACTTTCTGCTTAGACGTACTGGCACACTGACATCTTTGGTCTCCTTGTAACTACTTACAGGCTGTAATGAGGATGCCTTTTAACCTCCTTTATGTTAAGCTAAACAGGTAGTGTCTGGAGTCTTTTACTGTGAGACTTTTTAGTTAATCTTCTAAGCATTCCTGCAACTCTGCCACATTGATACTTTTATCATCATCTTTCTTGAATAGAGGCATCAGATACAGACAGAAGCTGGGGAAGTCATTGGCTCAGTGACAAATCTACAGACTATGCTTATACAGTTAAAGACATGCTGCCTGGGAATGATTCCAGACCTCCAACCCAAGAGTTGCAGAAGCTCCTACGTCCATACTAAAGATGAACCCTTCTTCATGTATTGCTGTTACACTGCACTGTATTTGATGAAAGTATCTTCTGGATTCTCTGTGACATACCCTTAGTCCCAGGTTAAACCTGTGGTGGTTGAAAACTCAGATTGTTTCATAGGCTTCCAAAAACTTATGTTTTTGCAGTATAACATTAAGTATCCGTTTTACAAGTATAACATTGAGCATATATAACATAAGATTAAGTATCTGTTTTCCTTTGCATGAAGGAAAATGAATGTGAGGCAACCTGAAGAATCAAAGTAGGCCTTGTAGGTTAACAAAGGATGAAGGAAGTGAAATTTTGTGCAATTTCATTCCTTTTCCCTATACAGAATAGTTCCTAGAGCAAAGTAATGAGAGCTTTACATTAAGATTTTATCCAGAAGAAATATGTAACTTTGCTTGAAAAGAGAGGACTCCAGGAATAAACCAAATTACATATAGAGTGGATGAGTGAATCAGACCACAAGAGCTAAATTATTTGACAAGGAAAAACTTATGTGCAGTTGGGCTGGTTTTGAATGGAATAGAGTTAACTTTTTTCATAATAGTTGGTATGGGGATATTTATTAGATTTGGGCTGAAAACAGCATTGATAATATAGACATGATGTAGTTATTGCTGAGCAGTACTTACACAGAGTCAAGGTCTGACTCCCGCGAGATAGGAAAGAGAATTGGGAAGAAGAAAAAGAAAATGAAACCCCAGCGGTTGAAAGAAGGTCAAGTTAATAAAACAACACACAGAAGAATGCTCTACCTGTTCCCAAAATGCCAACTTTCCCTGCTCTGGCCACACCAAAACTAAGCAACAAAGCATTTTGTAAAGAGAGACACCCCGCCCTGGCCCAGCCCTCCCCTTATATAGAGACATGACTCAATGTGATATCAAATATCCCATTGGCTGGTTTGGTTGTTTATTTCAGTTGCAGCTCCTCCCAGTTTCTTGGGCCAGCAGCTGTTTGTGATAATTAACCCAAACCAAACCCAGGACATCAGTTTCTCTGCCCAGCCAGTGAATAGGAAGGGGGTGCACAAGAAGTTGGGAGAGGACACAGCTGGGACATCTAACCCTAGCTGATGAAAGGGATATTCTGTCCCATATAATGTCATGCTCAACCCATGAAGTTGGGAGAATATTTGGGATGATGGTGTTTGTGTTTTGGAGCAATTTTGATGTGTGACAGAGCCCTGCTTTCCTGGCGATGGATAAACACCTGCATGCTCATGAGAAGTGGTGAATTAATTCCTTTTTTGCACCACAGTTTTTGTTCTACCTGTCTTTATCTCAATGCATGAGTTTTCTCATTTTTACTCTTCAGTTCTCCTCCCTATCCTTTTGGGGGGCGGGGGCTGTGTGGGGCTTAGTTGCCTGCTGGGGTTAAACCACACCAGTCTGCTATCATCTATGTCAGTTTTTATATATTCAAGGACTGTTCATCTATTGGCTGAGAGGGAAGTTCCACTAAAAGCTTAAAATATCTACTGTTTCCCAAAATATCATCTCTCATGTTGTCAATATACCCCAGAGAACAGTTTAGAGTCTTGTACTGGGAAAGCTGTTGTTCTCTACTAAATCCTATAACCATTTGTCTAATAGGAAAAGTGTCTTAGAACATTTTCCAACTGTTGTTAATTAGATGTACCTAGAGTGGTGTCCTCCTTTGTTTTAAAGTAAGCTAAAGCACAAGAGCAACTCTGTTATGCTTTTGCTTATTTTTCCCAATAATGAGCATAAATGTTATTTCTGCACTGCAAGCTATCTCCTTTGTTGAGATTTAATATTCTGAAGCTCTCCTATTCAAAGCAAGAACATACTAAAAGTGGGGGAAAATCCTTGAGCCACATATATTTTAAGTATATATAAACAACAATTTTTTAGCCTTTATCACAGAGATGTATTTGATTGTCATTCAGCAAAATTTTCAGCCTTCTGAGTAGCTCAGCCATGTTATTAGGTCTTTTGGATAAGTCATCAGGTATTCAAGGCTAGAAAAGTCAATTGTAGTTCACTGAGGTATCAAAGCCAATAGTAAAAGCTTAGATATTATGTTTAGCACAAGACTATCCTCTGAATACAGATTTATTTTTTTTTTCTTCCAGAGAAAGTTGGAAAGTTTTATGAAATCCAAAGGGAAATGTAGTTATTTTTCCCTGAAATTCCTAGCTCTGCACTATATACTTAAGGTCCCTGTCTACTGCATGACACCACCACTGTCCTGGAGCCCATGCCCAAGGTTGCTTTCATTATTCTGATCTACAAAGTTCAAGAGAGGAGAACCCTTGGAATATCCTGAAGTATAAGTACACCTTAAATATTTCAGAAACTGTATCTTATTTGACTATACTGAATTTTCTATACCTGGGATCTACTCTGCAAACCCTCTCCAGGAATTAAAGATGATTTTATTTTAAAGCAAAAGAAGGTAAACTGTGCTTCTCTCCCGTCTTTACCCAAAGGTCTCTTTCTATGGTCATATAATATACATTTCAGCTAGTGTTTGATTTTCAGGGTGAATGTTCAGAAGACAGCCTTCTGAATGAACTCTAAGATTTTGCTCCCAGTGAATAAGCAGTAAAGCACTTCATAGTGATTGATTTAGCACCTATTTCCACCTATTTCAGTGTCTGACTGAGCACTATATCACATATTATTTCTAAATTCATCACACCAGTAACTCTTTCATTATAAGGTAAGAACAATATTATGCAAAGTATTTTAATGCTTTTAGCTCTTACATGCACACACATCACACATCTTTATATCCAGCTTCTTGATAGATGACCTTACAAAATGGCTCAGAGGTAATTTCATTTGCAGATCTGTGGGCTAAAGCCAAGTGGTTGGAGAATCATACTTGTAATAATGACCAATGCATAAACCTACTTGGGTGATGGGGAACATGTGCATCTTTTGTTTGCAAGAACATCCATTTCTATTTTATTTTTCTCTGTAGGTATTTGTAAAGGGCAAGTTCATTGTTACCTCAAGTCTGCTTTTAAAACCCTTTCAGACTTTCTGCTCCAGTTGAAATCTATTCATTCCACTATTAAGTAAAGCAATGTGACTGACACAACCTGATGTGACACTTCACAGGGCAACTCATTGCTCAAGAAATATAAAACGACAAGAGCTCCGTCACTTTGGTGAAAGAATATGCTCTGTAACAGAAATGAAAAACTTGTAACAGCATATCCTGTTATCTTATCTCCCTAGAACAATAAATAAACCAAACACAGAAAATTAGGTCCTTGTTTACTAAAATGCTCTAGCCACTTGAGGATTGAAGTGCATGGGATTTTTTTTCAACTAAGATGAGAACAGGTGAAGTATATGTGAAGTATGCCATAACCCAGCTCTGCTGGCAAGGGCTCAGAAAGCTGCCTTTCCTTCAGCCTCATAGAAGACAAGAATAATTACCTGATGAATCTTCTACTTACCCACTACCCGGAAGAGAAGTATTCAGAGGAGGTCTTGGCTCTCAAGCAAAGACATAAATGACACCCGCTTGTCTCTACCCATAGATGCAGGACATTGTTTTGCAAGAAACCCAGTAACTCTGCATGCCAAAGAAAATAACATCATCATTTTGCACATATGGAATGAAATTATCTCCAGCATGACTGGCTGTCCTCCAGGGCAAGGCTTTTTCCCTTCTGTGGGAGCTTTTGTGTATTCCTGTACCTGTTCAACAATGTAAGTGAACATCTGAGGTTTGTTTTTTATTTAAGACACATTAGAGATATATGCTTGTTCACTTTTAAACCCAGCATTCATCACTTCAGAATGACTTGCCTCATCAGCCTATTTACTACTGCTTTTTAATTTTGTTCACTGAAATAATTGGATGTTCATTTACAATGACTTCTGCATTATCAGCAGATTTAATTTGTTTCCTGTAGTGCTGCTCTGTAGGTCATTTGTGTTATTTGAAGGCAACACAGGCCCAAACAGTTACACCTGGAACTTTCAATTACCATTAAACCAGGTTAGACACAATTTCTGGTTTTCACCCTGTTTGCATTTTCTGTCTTGTACCTTCAGGTCCTCTTTCCATTTGTAGTCTGTCTGTGCTTTGCCACAGATGAACAATGGAACTGTGATACTGCTAAATTTTCAGAAAACTATGCATCAGAAGAATTTACCTAGTAGAAAGGGGAAATATTTCACTCGTATATTTCAGATTATTGGATAATAAACTTTGATAAAAAGCAGAAAGATAATATTTATGATGTCATCAGTTTAGTAGGTTTCTTTCCCTCACAGTTACTAGTAATCATCCCCTGTGTTCTAATAGTGTTTTATTTGCCTCAGATCTTGAAAAAGAAATGTTTTGAAATATTTTCCTCTTTTCCATATTTACTTCTCCAGTTTAGTAATTTTATGCTGCCTACTCTCCTACTCTTTGATGAAAATATGTCAAAAGACAGCTCCTGTGCTCATATGGCAAGAATGGGATATTTCCATCTAATTTTTTTATTCTTTTTTTTTTTTTTTTTTTTTTTTTTTTTTTTTTTTTTTTTTTTTTTTTTCATTTATTTTTTTTTATATTTTTTTATGTTTTTTGTAAA
>JANHGN010012708.1:7516-23279 GCA_024605025.1 Megaceryle maxima
ACTGAACAACCCCAACTCTCTCAGTCTGTCCTCACAGGAGAGGTGCTCCAGCCCTCTGATCATCCTCATGGCCCTTCTCTGGACATGATCCAGCACATCCATATCTTTCCTGTAACAGGGGCTCCAGAACTGGACACAGCACTCCAGGTGGGGTCTCACGAGAGTGGAGTAGAGGGGGAGAATCAACTGCCTCGACCTGCTGGCCACGCTTCTCTTGATGCAGCCCGGGATACGATTTGCTTCTGGGCTGCCAGTGCACACTGATGGCTCACGTTGAGCTTCTCATCCACCAGCACCCCCAAGGCCTTTTCTTCAGGGCTGCTCCCAAGCCGCTCACCGCCCAGCCTGGATCGGTGCCTGGGATTGCTCCGACCCAGTTTAATGAGAGTTTGAGTATGTGTATGTTAATTTAATGAGGCAATAACACTGTTACAGTGCTCTCAGTACAGGGCCACCCTGTCACCACTGCTCTATCCACCACTAAGCCCTGCATAGGGTCTGATGACCTTGGGCTGTAGCACTGCAGGACACTCAGGGTCAAGGGAAGCCAGCAAGCAAGATGCTCAGCAGCTCTTTCAGCTCCTGGCTTGCAGTACAGTCTTCCTCACACTGCTTTCTCCTGGCCCTGGCTCCCCTCACAGCTGCTCTGCTGGTCTAGATGGGGGAAGAAAGCAAGCTCTGGTCTTGCCCATTACCCTACTTTTGGCCATGGAAACAAGTGAACCTGCGCTTGTCTTGAAGCCACCAGCAAAGATGGTGGGGAAAGAAAAAAAAACAGACCTGGAGAGAATTTATGGCTCAGATCCACAAAAGTACCTGCCTCTCAGTGACTCCAGCAGGACTAATTTATAAACCTCATAATGCATCTCAAAACCTCTGACTTTAATTCTCTCCTTTTCCCTTGCACAAAAGCACTACAAGCTAAAGCATCAGGGTTCCATCAGATACAAGGTATGGACAACATTTTGAGGACTGAAAATTCTAGTGACTGCTTCTGTGTATGACTTTTTTTCTCCCCACCATGTCACACTCCACTTTGTACTTTTCACTTCTCTTTGGTGTGACAGAAAAAACCTAAAGCAAGTGATTCCTTTAGCTCACCTCTCAGCCCCAGCAGCTACCACCAGCTCAGCCTTCTGAAACCACAGGTAGAAAAATCATCCTTGGCAGCCTCTGCACTGCTCTGGAGTACACCTCCCTCCAAAAGCCTGCTGCCAGTTGCACTCCAGTGGGCTGGCATCTGCCGGGCTGCTGGGCAGGGGGATTTGGGAAACATCCTTCAGGGGACAGCTCAAACTTCACCCTCTCACATACCAACACAGCTCTGCTTCCTGCACCCCCAGACATCCATCTGTGTTTGTAAAATCACTTAAAACCACAGTCTGGGGGGGCTGAAGGGGGTCCTCGCCATTGTAGCTTGATCTCAGCAAGCAAGGGCCGCAGTCTAGAGGACATTGCTCGCAGCTCCCTGGTAAGGGGTGATGCTGCCCCATCCAGCCCGGCCAAGCACACAGCTCAGCCGTGGCTGCAGGAACTGACTCCCAGACAGGTTTTGACAAGGGATCCGTTAGTGCAGGTTAGCTGCCAGCACTGACACAGCGCAGCCGGGGCCGGCAGCCTCCCCAGAACACAGCTGTGCCTACAGAGCTCCTTGCTGGCCCCGGTGCCCTCTCACATGGAACAGTCCCCCCTGCACGCACGTCCACCCTGATTTCCTGCTCCCGTCAGGGCTTACCCCACTCTAATGGAGATGTGCCCACGGCTCCCTGCAATGATTCCTTTCTTTTCATAAATTATTCAGTCATGTTTGCAGAACCTAAACCAGTTAAGATGTCTTGCCCAAGGACAGACATCAGCAACCGGAGACTCGGAGAAAGCAAAGCTAAAGGATGCTGTCACTCTAGTACTTCAAAAGGGTACCAGTGTCTCTCCCCCCTCCTACCACCCACCCAAAATGTGCAACGGAGCAAGCAAGCTCTGTGCAGCCTGAACAGAGTGGCTACAGTTCATGCTATACTGCCTCATCTGTTCTCTGCAACAGCTGCTCCTGGAAGGAGGTACCATTGAATTGTTTCTCTCTGCTCTGCAAGAAAGAGAGGGCAATTTTATTTTAATTTTTTTTTTTTTTAATCTTCTCTTTTTAGCAAAGGGAACAGGACTGGATTGTTTTGTACTGGCACTTGCTACCTTCTCATCCCATGCCCTTCTTGCTGTCTAAGGGTGGTACCTACAAGACATTACACACTAAAATACTATTTAGGCTTGCTGCTGGGCTCGTTACTGCTGTAATTTAAAAGATATGACCAGTCATCAGCATCTCAACATATATACAGTTTTCAATAGAGGCAATTTCCACAGGACAATGACCATAAATGAATGACAGTGTACCCAAGAAGAACAAACAACGCTGCCAGTCTGTTAAGAATTTGCCTGATGTGTCATCTGAGTCTAATTAAGGGAAAAAATTTACTGTAAGAAGAGACAGGAGAGCAAGTCAGCTCCACAATGAAGGTGCCTCCTTCCCTTTGTGCATTAAAAATAATCTCCCTTTGTTTCAATTACTGATGCACAAGCAGTTTGTGGCAAATCTTTCTCCCAAGTTAAAGAGATGGCTGGAAAACAGGAGCCAAATTCATCCGTTACACACTGGATAAATTTGACTGTAGTAATTTCAAAGTGTATCATCTCAGTATTTCCCACAAATCTTGTGTCCTGTGGGCACCAAGCTGACCCTGACCCCAGGCAGCTCTCAGCTCTCCTCTGCCCCAGGAGCTGCTGCCGACCAGCACTGCCCTTCCCGGCATCGCGCTGCACCTCCGAGGGCACCCAGCGAGCTGTGCCCCAGAGCCTGCCAGGCAACATCTCCCAGCCAAATCCAGTTTCTTCCACTTCTGCAGTTTCCGTGGAAGAGCAAAAAGCTTTCTCAAGTCTTTTGGAGAACGGCTTCAATCCAAATAAACTTTTCTATTGGAGGTCTAGTGTCTCAGCACATCAGGGGGTGTACAGCAGCCCCGTGGACATTGCTAACACCAGCTAAGGACCCATGGGGTATTATGGCCAGAACAATCTGTTTTCACTGACTGAATGATCTGACCCGTGGCTAAAGGTACAATAAAAATGTATTAAATCTGAATCCAAATATTTCTCTACAGTTTTGGAAATCTAGGTGCAGGGGACCATGTTTGTGTGGGAGAATGACAGAGCAAAGACTGCTCACGACATAAAAGTTGTGCTGCCTAGAGTACTCAAAGATGAGAGAAGTCAAAAGAAACAATAAAACCAGTGCATTTTTCCAGAACATTGATTTCAGGGGGGTAGTTTTCTCCAGTTTTATAATTAAAGATAACACAACACATATAAATAAACTGCAGCCTGGAAGTTGTAGTTTTAACCTGGTAACATTCCACAAGACAACCGTATCTTAAGCACATTTATCTCTTCTCAAAGCAGCAATGTAAAAGCATTAGCCTCCATCATGCTGTTGTCCATTATCAGGTCTACATGCAGGCCCAGAAAGACTATGTAGTACATGTATAAATATACATACCCGACTTGGGTACAGTCTCGATATGGCAGCACTGAAAATATGCTACAGAAGGATCTTCTGCTGCTGATAAGGACTATTCTAAAATATAAAAGAAAATAAAAGAAATCAAAGACTAAAATTTTTAAATCCCCACCCACCCACAATAAGCAAAGCAACAGATGTTATTGTTGAGGAATTAGTAATCAAAGAAGTTCCATCACGGATGGTTTCTCTCTCCTCCTTTTTGTCTCACAGGTACCGAGTCTTTCCAGGAGTGCTGAAGCCTGTGCCGTACGTTACACAGCCGATGGGCTGTGGCCAACCATCCCCTCTACAGGCCTTCTGGGAAGAGCCCCTTGAAATCCAGGAGAGATGTTTTTCTAGTGGAAGGAGTTCTACTGAAAGAAGTCCACCCAGAGAGGCAAGAAGGTGTCCTGACAACTCACCACCATGGCTGAAACTAAGCAGACTAAACCCAGCAGCAAGCCAGGTGACACACACCGACAACCGCCTGCGACACACAACACAACTCCGTGGCCAGCGTATTTATTGGACAAGAATTTCCAGCTGCTGGTCACGACCTTACTCTGCTAAACCAAAGGACTCCCTTGGTTTTCAGCTTCCTATTCCTGAAACAGCCCGATTCATGGATGAAGGCAAAGTTTGCTCTGATCATAAACATTTAGATTTCAGTGTTTTCCAGGTTGCTCCTTGAGTCTTCTCCAGTTTTCCCTCATCCTTCTTGGTCTCTGGGCAGTAGCAGTGGCCTCAGCAGTTGCCCAGGTGGCAGATGTAAACATCACAGCTTTCGGTCTTGCCTTTAAGACCAGCGTCTACCCACCAACCTCTGCACTCAGGAATCACATCAGCCCTCTTGGTTACGACGTTGCATTGACACTCAGGCACGACTGACCCCACTGTTCTTTGCTCCTTCACCTCCAGCATCACGTCTATCTCAGTCACTAACTCTAAGGGCTGAATCCCTCCTTGTAAGCATGGCCCACCTTCATTCTTGAGCAGGTAGCTCAAGACTTGGCCACATGAAAGCACACATGATCCGCCTGCACACAGCTTATCTCAGAATCCAGGCTGCTCTTAGAGCAAACACCTCATATTTTTAACTAGCCTGCAAATCTCTGTGCCATCTGCAAAATCACGCATGGCTTTAAATCAAATACCTTAGAGCAACACGCTACTACCTTTAACCATCAAGCTTTGACATGCCATTAAGCAACATCAAAACCACCTCGAGGTCAAGACTCACTTTCCATACAATTGCATGGACTGCCAATAGCTACATCACTGTAGTGCTGGGAGGTGCAGCTCAAGATGCCAGCAGAAGCTTGGTCAAGATGTAAGATATAAAATCACAGAATCATAGAAATGTCTGGGTTGGAAGAGACCTCTAGAGGTCATCTGGTCCAACCCCCCTGCTGAGAGCAGGGACATCCTCAACTTGAGCAGGGTGCTCAGAGCCTCGTCAAGCCTCAATGCCAATAATTAACTGATTGTTTATAAACATACTCTCTTTCTTTATCACCCTACAGGTCACCGACAGTTGTACAACGTACACTGAACAGACCCCTCTGAAGCTGGCCAACGGGCTGTGTCCCCTCAAATTCCTCTAAGGCACAGTGACAGCAATTTGTGCCATCTTCTAATCTGATTAGTGTTATAATTTACTAATGTTTTACCTTACTAAAAGTCTCCACTTCTGGTCAAAATGCTGGGACCTACTGCTAGGCTGGTTGTCAGGGCTACTGCACTTCCCTGTGCTGCTCTCCAACATGGATTTCTCTCACGTCTGCCACAGGTCTCTATGTGAGGATTTCACCCAAATTCTTCATCCTTTGTCCTACACTGGTCAAAGCTGGACAACAAACCCTACCAAGATCTTTGGTTCTTACTGTCCAAAGACCACCATACATACCTAATGAATCTCGTACCAGTTACACTGTTAGTAAAACACTATTTCCTTAAGGGACCAGCTTACTCATCACTCTTGGAAAAGGTCTAGATCCTCAAGAGAACTGCTGCACATAATGCCTGGAAAAATGCAGAATGATCAATTTTCCTTCTCCTGGATCATTCTGGTACAGAAATCCTATTTTCTTCCTTAAATGCGTGTTTAAAAGCAAAGTGGTAGTTACCCTTTAACAGAGAGGGTTTCTAATAATACCCATGCATACAGCATTGGGAAGTTCTCCTGCAGCAGATAAAAGATGATTTCATTGTTTGTTTGAATGCTTTAACAACCCTTAGCTATGGTAAATAGCTCAGATCCTCTAAGATGGTCTCATGGTGCAGCAGTAAGTTAGAGAGCAGGGGGAATCATTTTTCACATTTGAGAAAGGCAATCCACAGGCAAATAAACCTGACATACGATTAATTTTGTGCTTTCCACTGCTTACTGCAGTGCTTATAAGCTCTCACAACAGCTTGCTTGTTCGCTGGAAGCCTTGTTTGCTGATGTATGAAACTTGGCACACATTTCAAGGCTGACATCAGAAAGCATCTTTGAATTTGGAAAACCACGGTACCCACTGAGTGTATTCCCCCCACTCCCTCTGGTTGCTCCTGGAAATACAGCTCTGCCACCAACACCTCCCTAAAAAAATCTTAATACTTGAAGAAAAACAGATGCTTCCATGTCTACAAGCACAGACAACAGTGGGAAGTTCCACAGAAAACTTGCTTTGTGTATCAGAAGGAATCAGACCAGGAAGGAAATTAAAAGCACCAGCCCAGCCTCTAGTTTTTTGAGCTTTAGTTCCCTTGGGATCCAAGTGTTGCCTCTCTTTCCATAAAGTGAAGGACCCTCTTTACATAAAGATCTCCCAGGCAGAGCAGGAGAGGAGCCCACAGCCTCCCCTACCAGGATGCCATAAAACTTCATCTGCAGACATCTGGAGGGAGCTGATGCAAAATAGACTTAGGAGCTGGACTGGAAGAGAAGCAGGGAAGGCAGTGGTCAAAAACTCATCACAGCATTTTCTTTAGAGATCTGATGCTATGCATGGAAAACAAAAACATTCTGAGGCCTTTTGCAATGGTTTACTGGAGCAGAGAGCCCAGAAACTTGTCACAAAGTATGCTTTGGAGAAGAAGGTGTGGTGGAAGCCTGTTGCTGTTCAAGAAAATCGAATTATTGGTTATGGGAAGAAAGCATTTTACCAGATTTCAGGTCTTTACCAAAGGATGTCTATGATCCTGCACAGCTCTGAATGTGCCACGTCCGACACCAGGAGCAGCTTGAGTCAGAGTGGGACCATGTGCCCTGACTGCCACCTAGACATGTTTCAAATGCCTTCACGAGAAGTTTTTCACCATTTAATGCTCACATTTCCCCAAGAAGTACTAATTACTATGCTTCAGAGCAGCCATTATTTTGCAAGAAAGCTCTGCCAATGTGCAACTGCCCCAGACTGCAAAAGCTGATCTTCTCATTGCTTTCATGAGGTGCATGCTACGGAGCTACAAAAAACTTTCTAAGCACAAGGCTCTCACCAGAACCAGTGGTTCACGTGCCTCGAAGAAGAGTAACGTCTGTTTTCTTTCTTAGTGTCTGTCTAGGTGGGACTGTGCTGCTCCAAAAGCAAGGTGATATACATCAAATGGACCATATACATGGGAATACTGTAGCCTCTTGATTGATGATGCTTGGCTACCAGGGCTTTGATGCCCTGCAAAGGTGAACACGGAAACCATGGATGCTATCTGCCTAGCAACTATCATTTGTTGCCCCTAAGTTTGGGCTGTTGGGAGGTGGCCGAGAGCAATTATGAGCTGTGAGGACCTGCAACAGTCGACCAGCCTCTTACTGTGCAATTCCACTGTGAAAAGGGCAGCAAAGAAGCCTTGGCTTAGGTCTGTATCCCAACAAAAAAAGTGAGAAAGCAAAGGCATGGGGGTGGGAGAGGAGGACTGCTTTACTGCTTTTATATCTGCTATCTAGGATGACTCTAGAAATGTTCTTGTCCCACTCTCACCATGGCCTGTTTCTGCCAAATAGGAAATCTTGTGCTTCACAGCTTATGGAAGATGCCACCAATAAACCTGGTAAGTAAAGTGGGTGAAACCACATGCTGGTGGCTACCTGTTCTAACTTAGATGTTCAGGTTGACTTGTCTTTGTCTATTAATGGGAAAATTTGCTCTAGGCTCTTTTACAAGACTGCTTGGAGAATACAGCCCAGGAAACCTAGTTTTCCAGCTCCTTTAATAAGCCACATCTACAAATCCAAAGAACCCAGTTTAACCAGTGCACAGAACCATGAACCATCTCCAGGAAGCTTTACATGGACTACTGATAAGCTGTGGTCTGTGTCCTGGTGGTTCTTCTCTATGCCAAACAGCTGAACTCTTGTTTTAACCGCAGCCGCTCCTGCCCTGCCGCTGGACGGCCAAAGGCTGGGTCCAGAGCACAGTCGCTCAGCACATCCCAGCCCTGGAGCTGAGAGAGAGGGGACAAGCTCTCAGTGCTGCAGGACGAGGACTTTATACACTTTACAGGTTGGCAGCCACAAATAAGGGCAGTTAACAGAGGAAGGAGCCCTGAGCTCTTATCTACACTGCCGTTTTCTTTCGTGTGACACTCACAGTGACAAGCCAGCAAAACAATTACTGAAAGCACCAGCTATTTTAAAGCCCAGCTTTAAATACACCACTCAAAAATATATTCTGTGTAGATGTTTTCCAAGCTGGGCTCCTCAAGTGAAGTGAAAGGCTGCCATGCTGTGACAGAAGGGTACGGGGTTTTGGAGAGAGCTCAGCGAGCCCGATTCCAGCCTGGCCCAGTGCCTGTGTCTTGCACAAGCAGACACGAGCTGCCTGAGACAAGGTCCCAGGCACGGGAAGGAGCCCCAGGAGGGTTTTCTATCCATTGCAATACCTGTGCTCCTCCACATCCATGGGAGGGCACCAGCTTTAAAGGTCTTAAGGTACTCAAAACCTGTTAATTTTACAGTGAACACATGGAGCAGACCCACCTGAATTTCCAGGGGTCCTTTTCATCCAGAATGCCTGTTAAACTACAGTGACTGCAACAGCACTCAGACCCCTTGGACAAACAGGGTATATGGTCAGGTGACTTATTTCTAGACTTAGCTGGCCTTAGGGGTGACACAAAGTGTTGACTTTGCATTTTACTTTTAGCTAATATCACTATGGCTCTCTGTCCACAGGACAAAAAGCACTTTAAAAACTGTTATTGTATAAAGGGATTTTTATTATGATTATGGAAATATTCTGGAAAAACTGTGCTGATGAAGGTAAGAAGCCAGTTGAATAACAGAAGCTTACCCACTGTTTTCTTATCAAGAAAAAGCTTCAGTTATATTATCTTACCTAGTGACCGATACATAAACTGAAATAAAATGCTAGGGTATATCCTATAAATACTTTTTTTTTGCAATATATGGAGAAAAGAGTTCACGAATCGAATATTTATTCAGTTTTTTTTTGCAGGCAGTATTTCTACTGAGCTTATGGATCTATTTTATATATGCGCCTCAGAAACTACTCATTCTCTGTGGAATCTGGATAATACTTTATGAGTAAGTATTTTTTTGCTGTAAGAAAGTCAGAGTCTACATATATTTATGTATAGACTAAAATTAGAGGGTTGTTTTTCAGCGTTGGATTCCACGTGTATTTGGTGTAGAGACAATAATCAGCTGCTAGTCAGGTAACCAGTCAACAGTTCTGCAGGCATCTGTTTGCTACAAAAGCTTTTTCTAAAAAGCCATCTCTCAGAGCCACCTTCTCCAATATTTCTGTTGATCATTACCTTTCACTTCATTTAGTTGCACGTGTGAGAATAAATGCAAGGGAAATTCTGCCTGAGCCAAGCAACACTGACCAGAATCACTTCATAAAACCAGTGTAATGACAGAATGTCTGTTGACCTGGTTTCAGGTTTTTGGCTGGAAACCACAGGCTATGGGCACAAATCAGCCCACAGGAACCTACATGGTCCTTGTACATGGCAGCTGTATGAGAACAGCAAGAGACAACTCTCAGTGGCATGGTTTCAGTCTATATGTAACCTGTTGAGGTTGTCCATTTAAAACTTATTTAAGTTTGGAAGGACAAGAATAAAATCATGAGGCATGTGGGGAAATTGTCTCTAGATAAAGCCAGAGAGGACAATGTCTTTGTTATAAGCAGGGAGGAGCTAGTTTCACCTCTGAGCTGGGTGATACTGCAATAAAGAACCTATTTTGCTGATGGGAACAGGACAGGCACCCTGCCTCTGCAGCAAGCAAAGTCCCTGCAGAGTGCTGTTGTGTAGGTCCCACCGGTGCCTATGGCTGCAACGTGGGCACGTCCCAGCTCGGGGTGTGCCATGGCCACAGCTGCACCCCACACACACCTCCCGGGAGCCTCTCTGCCTGGGTCTGCCTTGAAAACAAGGTTCCCACTCCTCACCTTGCCACAGCCGCCCCCAGCTGTGTGTTTATCAACCAGCACTTTGCACCCGGGAGGGCACAGTGGTGCAACTGGGACCTGTCAGGTTTAGTAACGTATCTTGTAAGACTCTGGGATGATCTTAATACCTTTCCTCGAAGCTGTTTTCTTGAGCTCCTTGTCCAGTAAGCCTCCTGCCACATGCAGCCCTGACAAGCCAGCTAGTTTGATACCTACCCTCCTCATCCCCACTAACGGATGTTGAAATGTCATTCAGCCGTTGCTAAAGTGGCTCGGGGCAGTTTCGGCCGCGTGTCCCTCTCACGCTGAGCACCCGTCACTGCTCTTGAAGGGACGCAACCAGATCGTGCCTCGTTTGCTCCAACTGATTTTCATTTTACACAAGTTATTTGTATTATGGACACACAGGTCTTCCAAATCCACGAGCTAGCACTTCGCCTGACTCGTGCTGCAGCCGCGAACAGCGCTTGCCCTGCAGCCTGCGCCTTCACAGCCAATTTTAAAGGCCATTACTAGGTCGGTGGCAGGTGGCAATGGCACGTCCTGCCCTTGCACAGGGATGCCAACCCTGCCCTTCGCCCGTGTCCCATGAGGAACAACCTTTGGATGCACAGTACCTGCCATTTCTGGTATCGTGCTGCCGCATGTTCTTGATAAAATGAACCTTCTTAAAGTTCTTTGGTCTGGGTGATCCTGAGAGTGTCCGACATCTGAAAAATAAATTAGTTGGGGGGCAGGGAGGGGGAAAGAAAAAAATAAAAAGTACTTAGTTCCCTGCTGTACAGCCAAGAAGTCTACACAAAGGCAGGAAGGAAAGACGAGACAAATGATTCGAGTCACCCTGTGTTAGGAATCGGCAAGAACAATAAAGACAATAAGTCTGGAAATGGGACAGCTCAAATTAAAAAAACAAATATTGAAAATAATCATAAGAAAATGCACCACTACTCCTCCCCTCGCACAGAAAAACACGTCATAAAAAGAAAAAAACCTCAGCAAAATAAAACTTCCTGTAATCTGCTGTGACAGCTTATCCCAGGCTTTCGGAGGAAAAAAAAATAATTCAACTAAACCAAAACCTGGTAAATACGCGATTTTCCCTCTCACACCAACACCCACACTTTTGTATCCCCCTCAGCTATTGATAAAGGAGCTATTGAGGAAAGTTCTTTCTTGGTTTAAGTTTAGAAAGATTTAAAATCTCTCATTTGCAAGGATAATGCCTATTTGCTTTTAATTCTAAATATTACTTTTCACATTCCTGACAGCGTACAAAACAACTGAAAAATAAAATAAACTGCCTCGGGGGGAAAAAAAATCTTCCTTCAAAACATTAATCCTTAAATCTATTTTACATCTGAACACACTTTTTAAAATTGCAGTTAAGAGAAATAAATTGCCAGAGGGAGAAGAGATGAGACAAGCAGCAATATCCTCCCCACTCCCAGCCTTGCTCTTTTTAATCAGCTGAAACCACAACGCCTCTGAAAGCTTCCTCTGTTTCATCTCAGTGCTGTTGTGGCCCAAGGCACAGCACGGCGCGGAGGCAGCAGCGAGATCTGCACTCGCTGCGCGGCCAGGGCTGCTGGACCACAGCTGCTGCATCCTCCATGGGAGCTGAGGGACAAGCATCCTCTGCTGGTGCATGGGACCAGCATGTTGAGCCTGGCTAAACTATTTTCCCCACCTTCTACTATGCATAGGCAGAGTTCAGCAGCTTCTCAACCCCAAGAGGTCCTTTTGTTGGACTGAAACCACAGATGGTGAGTCCGAAGACACCAGGGACCCCTCTGCTGCACCCAAACAGCATCACACTGCATGGGCACACCCTGAGGGGGGGACCCCATCGCCTTGCCAGTTCTGCCTTCTCTCCTGTTAATAAAACCCTTGAGATTCCCTCACCCTCTGGTTGCAATGAGCCTCGTTAGCTTCTTTACAGGAAAATGCCACCACGAGAGAGCTGCTACCACCAATTCTGCAGATCAGCAAGTAAAAATACTGCCCTGCAAACCATATCCCGTGCCTCTTGCCAGTGACACATGTTTGAATCATTTATGAGAATGCTCCATAACATGCTGGTAAGCATTCAACAGTAAGCTTGGTAAAAATAATCAAGCCTGGGTAATGGGCCAGTCGGTACAGCCTCTGCCGTTCGGTCTTTGCTTCCAGGTAGGGAGAGGTGGCCAATCTGCATGTGGATAAACAAGGCTATAGGCTAAACATCAACATAAACCAGCTGAATTACAGGTCCCAAGATAAAGAGACGTTCAGAATTCAGCTGCTGCCTTGCCAAAGAGCTGACCTGGATGCCTACCACACACTGGTCAGATTACTGATCAGCCCGTTTCTGAACTGTTCAGCAGTTGCTTCATTTTCCATCACCCCAGAGGACTAATTACTGTGGTCCCCAGAGAAGCTGTGGCCTCCTGAATGCAGAAATAAAACCACACTGGAGCTGCTAAGATAACAAGGATGAGGACAGGTTTATTAGTGAGGCAGCAGTCACAAACCTACCAGCCAACAGAGAAAGATGGTAACACTGGTTACCAAAGCAGAGACTGCGTGTGCTGAGAGGACAGATGATAAAAGGCCATAAAAAATAAGAATACTAGAAATACTAGCCTTCAAAAACTTACTTCATTAAACCAGCCCTCCTTACTTTTTCAAGGTACTGTGTATGCTAGAGGACAGTCATTCCTGGTAGTGACAACTAAACTTCTATATTAATCAAATTTGACTTTATATTTCCTGATGTTTTAGTTAAATTCTGACCTTTCATTTAATAACCTAAAGCCAAGGAAGGTGTAATTCATGTTGCCCTCCACCCTGAAGGGTGCGTGAGGTATCACTTTACCCGCTGTGAAGAACATCTTAATGTGAACACCCCACCACTTTCCAACACGTGCAGGGATGGGCAGCCTGCCCGTGCACGTGCCTTACAGACAAGTAACCAGAGAGTAAATAAAATGACCTCCGCAGTGGGGCATTTTCCTCAATGTCCTCCAGAGTCTCCAGAGAAGATCGCTGGGAGATCAGCCGACGTCTGCAGAGAAAACAGAAAACAAAAGATCATTGTGGGTTAGAGGGCATGAGAATGTCCTCAGAGCTGTTATGCAGCAAAGCTCACAAACTGCTGTCGCTAGCCGAGCTGTACCTTTGGATACTCATCAATGTTGTTCTGCCTACCTTAATAAATCAATTTGGTACCAACCAGAAGCAAACTTACTCCACATAATCTTCTCTAGCAAAACAGAAGGTGAAGCTTCCCAACAGCTCCTCCTCCTCAGTTTGTGCTTTATGGTTTTCCTTCCTTCAAGGGTTTAACACCCACCTAACACCAGCCCCACATTTGCTGTGGTCCAGGTTGCAATGCTACAACTACAGTTCCTTGGTAAAATAATGCAGGTGTGGATCAACAGAGACTGTCGTTCACACTGCCAAGGGGAACACTTCTCTTTGCCTCTTGCCTTTCTACCAAGTAAATGCCACTTGTTTCTCAGTGAAGTCCATCTCATCACACCTCTGAGGAGTGACTGAAGAGAGATGAAAGACGATGGAGCCACAGCACTGGGCATGAACCAGCAGTTTGAAAGAGAGCTCTGAGGACCCTCCGAGCAGCACAGATGAGCTTACTCCTGTTTTAAAACAGTTTTCCATGGCCGAGTCAGACCCCTCCTCCACCTTCAGTGCAACGAAGTAAGGAAATCCTCACATCTCACGTGTTCCAGCTGTTCCAGCAGGCAGGGAAGAAGCCCAGTACAAGTCTGGGTTTAGCAGTAATTGCTGCTGTACAACCTCCAACCACCCCAACAGCAGCACAACATGAGAAGCTGCACCTAGCCCCCTCCAAAACACCATAAAAAAAAACCAAAACCATGTTTAAGAACCAGCCCACACATGGGCACGTAGTGAAAAGTGAAGCTGGCAATGACCAGAATGACCCTCTTGGGGGGTGTTAAGCAGCTGCAACAGCCAGTGGAGCGAAGACACCCTGCCACAGCACCTGGCTGGCACGAGGAGTGTCAGCACCCACTGCTCCTAGGGGCCCTTGATGAGGTGCACAACACCTCACCAGTGATTTTATGAGTAGGAACTTCACTAATAAAAGTCCTCATAGACTAAACGTTATTTTTTTCCCCATTTATCTCAATATTCTTCCCACCGAGCTGCCTTCTTCCCTTGATCTGTAAAGAGTTTTCCAGAATCAAAATGTGTTATGAGCAGCCCTGTCCTTGAAAGGCTGCTCATTAATTTATTCCTGGGCTGTATTTTCACAATAAATTGCTTTCCCTGATGCCAGTGTAAGCAGTTTCTAATCCTCCTTGCAATTTGCTAGCCCCTCCAGTTGTGCTGCTACAACTGTTCCTGCAGACAGGCTGCAAATCTGATTAGTGAAATGGTTTCCCATTCAAAATAACCCTGAGCAATTCAGTTTACTACTATTTCAAACACCAGATTTCTCTTACTAACCCCCAGACAATACATGTCAGGACAGTCTGAATGTGTCTGTGGCTTTTTGTGTACTTTGGAAATCATAAACCAACCCCAAACCCTCAAACAATTTATAAAGCAACCAAGTGTGAAGAGTAATCCTCTTAGGAAAATATGCAAACCTAAATCGCCTCAGGCTTTGTCTAAAGCAGAATTTTAGAAGATTTGGTGCAAGATAGGATACACCTTCACGAAGCTAAGAAAAAACAAAGTCTTCATTTGAGGGTGTGCTGAACTTGCTGGCGTACACAAGGAAGTAGAGATCAAACATCTGTCTCCTGAGCCCACGGGTGCTCCCCTGGCTCCACTCCCAGGCAGCAGACACAGAGATGCTCTTACAGGGAGCAATTCAGCTCAGGAGGAGCTCCCCCTCCACTTTCAGTTACATTACATTGGTCCATAAATAAAAGTTGAAAGCTTCAACCGCCAGCACCACTGGTGTAGCAAGATGATAGCTGTTGCTTTTTAATACCTCTGTCGAGGTCATTAGCTTAATAACACATTTAAATGATGGCACCCTCCCATCCTGTGGTGTTACAACACCAAAACCACACTTTTAGTGCTCTGAGTCAAGGAGTACAACCTCGCCACCTTCTTCGTATGGAGTTTCTCGAACTGGTCACACAGTATCCGTAGCTGGCTGTTAAATGCTGTAAGGTGCTTGTACAACACCAGCTGCGTATTTCAGCTGCCACTGCAAACCTCCCCCAAGCCTCTCCTCGTTCAAAGTTGCACACCATTCTCGCCTTCCTTGCCGATGGCTTGGCAGAGATGGGATTTAAGATCCTGCACGTGCATCTGTTACCGAGGCAGATGCACTGGCTGGCAGAAGTACATGCAGCTGTATCTCATCAGCTCTAGGCCAGCTTTAAACGTTGGTCATCCAGCTGTTGAGTGTTCAGATTCCTCTGGCTTCCCTTGCTGGTCACAACTTCTCAAACCCAGCACCCAGGGATACTGCCTCCTGGTTTCTGCTTGCTAACCTCAAATACAATACGGGCTGGATGGGAACTGCTGCCACCCCTCTTGGTCCAAAAAAGCTCAGACTGACTTCACCAGCAGTGATCCTGGAGTATGTTGGGGACCTAACGTAGCAATGAGTCGGTGCAAAGAAGGTGAAGGTCTTTGCTCACCCAAGCTTGGGAGAGGACCACTGATACCTGAGCTCCCTCACAACTAGAATAATAGAATCACAGCATGGTAGGGGTTAGAAGGGGCCTCTGGAGATCATCAAGTCCAAACCCCTGCCAGAGCAGGAACACCCAGGGCAGGCCACACAGGAACAGATCCAGGTGGGTCTGGAAAGTCTCCAGAGAAG
>JANHGN010012708.1:27015-38380 GCA_024605025.1 Megaceryle maxima
TCTTATTCTATCCTAATCTTATTCTTTCTATTATTCTATTGTATTCTACTGTATTCTACTGTATTCTATTCTAAAGTAGATTCAAGATTCAACAACACACCAGAAGTGAGGAAAGCTGCCAGAGCACTCTGCTTGCCTGGGTCCACTGGTAGTTTGTCTTATCTGAGCAATAAAAAGCACCTCATAGTAACAAATCTGACCGATAACAGTACAGTTTAGAGGGCTGCTTTAAGACCAGCAATATTAGAAAGCAGCACAAGACCCGTATTTCACATTTATGAACCTGGTGAGCTCTCCTGCCTGGGTTCACCTGTGTCAGTGATGTGTTCACATACAGCCCTGCCGTGCCAGAACCCGAGGAAGCAGCTCAGGTAGATGCTAGAGAAGGCAGCCCTCTTAAAGCACAATGATTATTGCTTTACCGTATAACTCCCCTGATGACTCCTGACATGTTCAGTCTCTCCCCAGCACACCCTAAAGATATGTTGCATTCATATTATGCAATGAAGAAGGGAAGAGATTGGATGACCTACTCCTAATGTCACCATGACCCACTTCAAATGCCTCTTGGGCGCTTGATCTGATCTAATCTACAGGCATATAAGAAAACAAATAGATAAAGCAATCATTAATAATATAGCTGCAACCCATCTTCTGGTAGAGATCATTCATTGCCAACAGGTTCACACCCTAACCTTATGGGAAGCCTGGAAGATCAGTTACCCGGCAATACCATCACAAACAGATTGTTAACGCAAACACAGGCTGCCGGCGGTGAGTGTATATATAGCATCGATCACAGAACCGCTCGGCTTGGAACAGCCCTTTAGGATCATCAAGTCCAACTGTTACCTAACCCTACCATAAGCACCACATCCAGATGGCTTTTACATACACCCAGGGCTGGTGATTCAGCCCCTTCCCTGGGCAGCCTGTTCCAGTCTTTCAGTAGAGTTTTTCCTCGTGTTCGACCTAAACCTCCCCTGGCCCAGCTTGATGCCTTTTCCTCTTGTCCTGTCATTTGTGACTTAAGAGAAGAGACCAACCCCCACCTCACTCCAACCTCCCTTCAGGTGGCTATAAAGAGCAATAAGGTCCCCCCTCAGCCTCCTTTTCTCCAGACTACTCAGCCGCTCCTCATAACACTTCCTCTCAAGACCCTGTGCATTACTTCATGTGGGAGGTGGGGGCAAAAAGTCCCAGGAGGGGCAGTTTGTTAAAAGATCTCTGTCCTCCACTACTGAGGCTCTGCAGAGGCAGAGATGGCTTTCACAACCCTGCATTTGATGATGGACCTCTCCTTTGTCAAAAGGGATTGCCCTAAGTTTGGCCAACAAAGTGTTGAGAAGGGTGCAAGATGCTACTCAACATTTCCAAATCTTCCCAGCTGTCAGCTGGCTGCCCAAGGTGCCTGTCTCAAAATGCTTGGGAAGAACAGGAGCAAATCACAGCACCTGAAAAACTCCAAACCACACGGCACAGAAATGAGAGCTGACGCTGTGGTGAATGCTCTCAAAGATGAGGTGCTGCACCCTGACTCACTCAGAATGACTTCCAGGGTCTGTCAGGAGCAGTGCTGTAAGTACAACTGTAGCTATGCCAAGTACAACCTTAGGCAGAGTAACAGACCTTTGGATGGCAAATGCTGTAACTAGAGATGCAAAAAGTTATTTAGCTCTTCTTTATCTGAGACCTTTTTTTGTCTTGGTATTTTTTCTTGCTGGTGTTTCATTTATTTATATACGTGCACATTTTAGATGATTTTAGGAAGAAAAAGCACTAAGCCAATGCAGAAATGGGTGTATTTGCTATGAAAGGCTTTGCCTGTCTGCCTGGAACAGATCAATCACATTACCATCTCCCGAGGGTGAGCAGGCATAAGGATAAAGCCTCTGCGGGTGTAGGCTAGCGAAGATTGCCTGTTATTCTGGTCTCAGACATAAGCTAACAAAGAATTTCTGTTATTCTGGTCTCCCCATTCCTTTCTCTTCTCAAAACTGCTGCAGTTCCACTGGCACCCTTTATAGAATCATGTGGCCCAAGACTTTTTTTCATAGTTCCACTACTGCCCAGTCCTGCATCAGTCAGATGATTTTTCTTGAGAACATCAAACAGATACTTTGTCATCTGACTCGGTGACAATTTTAAAGCTCTGCAATGAATTGCAATGAACTTACAGCTTGTTAGCAATGAATTAGGTTGATGAAAGGTTACAAGGAAGCAAGGACAATTTTTATAGAGCATCTCCAGGCAGTTTTCCCAAGCCATCAGCTCTCTCTGCCTTAACAACCAACACATCCTTGCACTCTTTAGAAAGTCAACCGCCTGTTTCCCCATAAAACACCCCAAAGTATTGCCTAATGAAACACACAAAGACCCCTTCTCATCCTAAGGGAGCACATTTCAGGATTCTGCTCACATGTTTTACTTGAGGACGCTTTGATGTAACAGCATGGGAGAGAAATTTTGAAGGATTTACAGATTAATCAGCCAGAGCAAGGATGTGGGTTAGGACTGCTAGAAGCACGCTCCTCTGGGATACTGTCGGCAGCTCAGCTTACCGCAGATGAAATAAAACACACTTTGGGAATGCAAATGAATTAGGATGTCACAAAAAGTAATTCAGTTTGGACCAGCGGGGCTTTAAATTTGGTTAGTTACCTCCAAGATCTTTATTTAACTGTAAACCTAGCACAAGACCTAGTATAATCACTCATTTAGACTTCATTTTACTTGGGTTTTTTTAAATGGGCTTGATAACTTCTTCTAATGGGTTTTTTGGGTCACTTCTATATTACATCCATGCACACCTCTATGCACTTGGATGCTCTGAAACAGCTTTGCAGAACAGTGGATCTCTCGTACACAGAAAAACAAGGGTAAGATTTTCACCCAGATCACCAGTGTGGAAGAGATAAGTGGAACAAGACAGCTAATTAGTCATCCTCTATTTCAATCAATAACCACAAAAAGAGCTTTTTTTCTCTTTTCTTTTTTTTTTTTTTTTTTTTTTTTTTTTACTGCAGGCATTGTCTTACATCAAACAATTTGTAGATGAGAAAAATAAGTTCTCTTCCTGAAGGCATATAAGCAAGTATTTTGATATAAAAGATGAAACAGCATTAGAAATTAACTGTAACACTTCTTCCCTTCCCTATCCACTAGAGTATGTCCATTAGGATGCATTGCTAATATACGACTATATCATCCAGACTGACAAATTTTGCACAGTCTGCTGTTTTGGTACTACAGAGTGCAAGCCATTAATAGCTGACTGCCTCACTCAAATGAAACAAGACAATTACCAGCTGTAACTTACACTGCTGCCAGCATTTTCAGCAGAGATTTGGTTCTTTTATAGCTTAGTTGAAGTCTTTTGGGGACGTGTTATTAGCACATCTGTCCTGCTCTAAACATATTATCATGCAAAATTCCATTTATCATGCTGATCAGGGACCACTTTCTATCAGCCTTTCCGCACAGGAATTTGACTGCCCCAGCTAGCCAGGATCATGCTCATGGTCAGAAGCATTTCTGTTGCTTTCCAGCTGAGCCCACAGCAATTTCCTGAATAGCCACGAGGCTCGTGCTAACCTCTGAGCTTGGGGTATGTCATAGTTGAGCTTGGGGTACGTCGTATTTGAGACTGCTTGTTTGTGTCAGATGATTTAATGTTCTCCTGTAGTTCTCTGCTCCTTGCTCCTCTCCAAAACTGAGCAAATGCCCCGAAAATGTCCAGGCTGATGGAGCTGTCACAGGGGGAGCTGGCAGCAACTGGATTGAGCTTTATCATGACCCTTTATCAGTACCGTGAATCATGCCCATGTCACAGGCAACACCTACTGCAATGTGGCATCACTTTCAGTAAACAAAAATGGGCTTGGGCCAGAGATCAGTTGAGCAGATGTCAACCCAAACTATACTGATTTTTGTCTAAGATGGGCATGAGGTTTTAAAAAGTGAACACTGTTAAGACTTATCAAACTGAGGTACCTTCCATGCAGAACAGCCCACAGCTGGAGGCTTGGCGTGCAGAGAAACAACATGACAACTTAACCTTAACGTGGACAACTTCACCTAAACATAGACAGCTTAACCTTCACAGACCTACAGAATATCCTGACACCAAAATAAGATTAAATGAAGTAAAGGTCAACCCCCACATAGACCTCCTGCAAACTACAGCTTTATAATTGGTTTAAACCAGTCTCATTTATGCCAATAAACTCATGCTGTGACCAAAAGACACAATACTGCTTCAGCCACCTACCCATCCCTTGGATCACGCGACCAGAAGGGCTCCTGCAGCTGGCCAGGTAAGGGAATTGATCCTGCTAACAAGCACAGAAGTGAAAAAACCCAATTAGTGATCAGCTCCTACTGTGTTTTGTGAGGGAGGAAAAGACCTGCTGCGCTTAACCGGATCAGCCCAAAAACATTCCTCAAATTTCAGCAGACTTGATGTTCCTGCATCCCCAGAGGCTGCTCCCATAGCTCCCATCTGTCCCCAAGCCTTTCTGCATTATACTGACCAGATTCAGCCTTCAGTACCCGACAGCACAACTCCAGTACAGCTGATGCTTTTCTGCTTGATGCAATGGAAAGAAAGCAACACAAGAGCAGCAAAATGAGAACTACTTTTCTTTATCCGTTCAAACATTCTTTTTTTTTTCCCCTGGTTTTTAAAAACTGCCTGGCAGAACCTCAGGGACTCGCAAGATGCCCAGAGGTTGATGGCATCACACCACTGCAGCAAAGGGAGGAAGAGAAGGAAACCAATTCCTGATGATATCAGAAAGCAAATATTGCTTCAAAGAGAAAATATTTTGCTGCTGGTAGACATTTGATAAAGTGTAGGAAATTTATTTTAAATGTAGGATAAATTAATTAATCTAAACCAAAACAACTGCTATTGCAGAACAACTGCATGTCCACAGAAACTACTCAATTCACTATGTTAATACATTGAGCCATTATGGTCTGTATTTCAGGCAACTTACTCCCGGATCATTCTGATGTTTTAGTAAATTTTTGTTAGGACAGGGTGGCTGTGAGAAATGAGCTAGCACAATGGTTCAATCAATTATTCTCTTTAAATTCAAGAACTGTGCATATGCAGACTGCTTAATTTCTCCCATACATCTGCATTTGTACATCCTTCTTCTCCAAAGAGCTTTCAAAAGCTCAAGTTTTAATCAGAGGACTATTTTTGATCCTAATTTTCCAAGCTGCAGTAAAGCTGCTTCATGACCTAATCTGATGGCAAATGTACCATCATTATACAGTGGTGTCAAGCCAGTTATACAATAATTAGTGATAATGTTTCTTATTTCTAATCACTGATCCACCAGGTGCCCAGTGTCCAATTAGAGTTAGCTGTCTGCAAGCATCGCCTTAGCTCAGGGCAGCAAGTGACTTGTGGAAATAAGCACTGCTTGGAGTGAATAAAATACACCGTAGAACAGCATCTGAACATCAATCAAAAGGCTGACCTGTTTTCCCTGGAACCAAACCCAGGTTTTCACTGACAGAAACGAGCAGGTCAAAGGGACACACTTAGGTACACAACAGGAAAAATAATGGACCTCGTAAGGGCAAAATCTTGAGGCTGAAAACACCAAGCAGCTCCACCAGCGGGGAGCACAGACTACAACACCAGAGGACAGGGGTCCCTGCTAGCTCATGGTGCAGGCTTTTGACTCAATTACCAAAGAGAAAAGAAAACAAACAAGAAATCTGTTTTGATTTTAGCTGCTACTCTTCAGCAAAATCAAAAAACCTCAGGTTTTATGGGGAGCAGAGCACTTTGATCTGCCTGAAGCCACTGTTTCACTTGGAAATTATTCTTTTTTTCATGTTATACATACACACATACATATATACCCATCTGCAGATATAAAAGACTTCTACTTGGGAAAAAACCATACATGTTTCCCACTGTTTGCACATGTTACCCTTTGGAAAAACTGTGCTTCCTGCACAAAAGCTCAGAGTTTCCTCTGGTTTGGCTTAACAGCATTAAAGGTTGTGTTTCCAGACAGATGGAAAATCTGGCTTAGCCACAGCTTCCCTCCTCTTCTCCACACATAACAGTTGGCTGTTGTGACCACAAGAAAGACGGCAACTGCTGCTGAAACTTTAACACCCCCTCTGAAATTGTAATCTTTGCATAGGAAATGGAATGAGCTTTCTCAGTGACGTCCTGCGAGGATGTTGAACAGGATTGCATAAGCAAAGTTCTCTTTAAATCCACTGAAAATTCAACCCACTTCTCCCAGAGTCTGCTCTGGCAATAATGAATGACAGATTTTGTTAATATTCACTTATCTGACTTCTTTGGCTTGTAGGATTGTACCCCCCTAACACAAGGAGAGTGGAGAAGAATTCACTTCTATTCAGAGAAGCTCCATTAGGCATCACAGAAAACATATGAAGCGTGGCCATGCTGTTGTCTCTCCTCTATTACCCCTCAGTTTTATTCTCTAGAATCTCTTCCAGCAACTCCTTCCAGGCTGTGACCACAGGAGGAGCAGAAGATTTTCTGTCTCTGCCAGGCAAGACAGTAGAGTACAGAAAAAAAAGAAAAAAAAAAAAAAAAATATTGGGGTTTTTTTCCAAAGTATTTTGCAAAGTGGTCCAAACACTTTGGTGAGGTTTCTCTCCTCCTGCCTGTCTGGCCAGTGTGATGCTGTACCAAGGCATGACTAAAGCAACGTGTTCATCGTCTATCACCACGTATTCCCTGAGCTGTCCTACTTCTCTCATCAAGCAGCACACTGAATTTAGTTCTCAGGGTTATTTGCCGCAAGCATTTGCAAAAAGAGAGAGGAGCCGAAGGTGATGGTGGTTTGAAGAACCTGCTGAGTTTCATTTGTGGGCAAACAGCGTGCGCTCTGCTTCACGCATCCCCAAAATGCATATTCTCATGCTAAAGGATGGCATTTTCCAAGCAATTCAGAGCACCAACTCTCTGAAACTGGGAATGCCAAATTATCTATCCTATTCTTAGATGAGAAGAGCCAAGAGACACTTTTTTGCATCAACCAAATTGCCATTTCCTGAGGCAACAGAAAGGCTGCCAACCCCACTGGGCTGCCCCTGCAGGGCACCCCTCAGCAACTCTGCCTCTAGCTCCGTACTTAATGCAAACATCAGGAAAATGACAGGTAGTTGTATCCCCCAACCAGTCTCCCAATCCATATCTCAGTATGAAATAAGTCTTAGGCCCAAATCTCCACAGCATTCTGCCAGCCAACAATGGGGGAGGGATGGGGAAGCAAAGAGGAAAGTGGGAGGAAGCAGGAAACGGCTGCTTCCTCTTCCCAACCTTGGATTTCCCCCGAAAGCTGTCTCTCCCCGTACACATACAGTAAAAACAGGAGCTACTTTCTCCACCCCTGTCATGAAAAAGACAGACAAAACCCCCCACCCTCCTTTACTCCTGAACACAATCCACCCCATCCCTGCTGTGCTCGCTGGGGAGCTGGAGCACTGGAGCAGCAGCAGCTTTCACTGGGCTGCAGAGTCCTTCACAGAGACGACTTTCACTCCAAGCATTTCTTATTTTTAATTCCTACTTGAAGCTCAGAGAACTACTCCAGAGCATAACTAAATGCCCATTAAGCTTTTCACAAAATCAAGCCTTTCATTTAAAAAATATTTATCTCGATCTCTGGAAGATGCTTGTTCTAACTTTTAACTGGAGAGGAAAATGATAAGACCACACATACATAAAAAAAAAAATCCCAAACTCAAAGGAAACTCAGTAACACCAACTGCCCGAGCTGCTACAGCCACTAAACCCATCCAGTTCCACTGGAACTGGGGAGCTGGCCATGGCATTGCCCAGTTTCATCAATACTCAGGAGAAGAGGAGACATGATGTTATTTCAGTTCCTCGACTACAACAACTGGAGAGAAGTTCTTAAAAATAAGGGTCACAAATGCAAGGGGCACCTCTGTCCCATCCCAACACCGTGCACTGGTGCCAATTCTGCAGTGTCAGTTCTTGTTTTTCAAGGAACTTTTGCTATTGCCAGTAATTCTATTATTGTCAAAAATCATTGTCACCCAGACACAGGTATTTTAATTAAGACACTTCATGGCTGGCTTCACACTCTGAAGACAGGATTACGGGCAGCAGCCAACCCCGCAGCCACCACGACCCAAGCTGCTGTTGGGACTTGTTTCAGCAAGAGCCAGCGATGTGCTGCTTGCAGGCACCACCCCCGGTGTGACCGCCGCTCACCGTTACGAAACCATCGGCGTTAAGGCACCGTTACGAAACCCTGCAAAACACAGGTAATTTTGAAAAAGCTCCAAGCTGAATCTGAACAGCAGGAGACAACACCCCGTCTCCTGACAGGTCAGCAACCTGTCAGGGGTTCAGCATGCCCCAGAGCAGCCAGCTGGTTTTGTTGAGAGGCAAAGGTGCCACCAGGGCACGTCCACGGTTGAAAAGCATTTTCAAAACAGGAGGCAATTGCCTTGCAGGAAAAAAACCAAACCAAGCAATGGGTAATAATAAAAAAATAAAATCAGCAGTCCCTCCCTCCCGAGTTCAGTATCGTAAATGTCTGGCAGAAGAGGACAAAGGGGGTCCCTGTATCCAGACCCTCCCCACAAGTACCACCGGAGGGGTGAGGATGTGAGGACCAAGTTAAAGAGCCAGAAGGATGTGTGGCTCCCCTTGCATTTCTCTACACCTCCTCCTGTGGACTCAGGAACCTCCCTGCTGATTGTCAAGGGTGGTGGTGGCTCGTTTTCCAGTATCACACCTACTGTGCCCCAGCTCCTGTTACAGGAGAAGTCAGAACAGAGGCAACGCACCTACTTCTGGGGGACACTTCAGTCCCGAGGTACCCGAGCTGCCCCAGCCCATCTGCGCTGTGCCCACATCTGCCTCAGAAGCTGCATCTTCTCGTGACCAGCAGTGCCAGTGCAGACGCTGAAAGCACCGTCGTGGTGGGGACAGTTGTGACCACTTCCCTGGTGGTATTTGCCATTTTTCAGAGAGTCTTATTTCCATTAAAAAAAAACACATGCAAGGAGTCTATGTTTGCAAATGGTGCCTCCGGTATTTGTTGGTGATTCTCTGAGAGCAGAAGGCACAAGAGACCTGTGGCTCTGTATTATCCATTTAAACAATAAATACAAAGCTAAAACATGTTAAAAATTTATGATTTTCTGTGAATCCTTAGTCTTATTTTTGCTTTCTGGTCTTTAGGGCTCCAACTTTTTACATCTTTTGTTGTTGTTGATCTTGAAAGTTAAGAACTTTGTCAAAAAGACAGAATACAAGTTGATTAGACTGAGCATCTCCACAGCATCCCAACAGCCTGGGAACTTAAAAAAGCCTCTATCACATATTGCAAGACTTTGAAGCTGGTGATACTGGAGTAATTTCCTCCTCAGCAAAGATGGAGAGAAGACGTGGGACAATGGACGGGATCATGTGATGTAGAAATGTTGCTTAGCACTTCCAATCAACCTAAAAAACCATACCAAGAATCGTACAAGCCACAGCTCCCAGTGTCTGCTGTTTGCTCCTCTATCTCCCCAAGCCAGGCGTGTGCAGTGCGTGCACGTGGTAGCTTTCCAACACCATCGCTGAGTTCTGCTGAAGGCACTTGCATATGCACAAAGAAAATAAAAAAGTTTGAGACCCTGAAAACAGATGCAGTGGATCTGCCTCTCCCACTCCATTCAACATAGAAAGCAACGCACTCCTGAAAGCTGAAAAACCTAAATGTGGGGTAATACAAGAGCAGAGTCAGAGCTGCGTGGTACCTTAAACCAGCAGCTATTTCAGTTTCTGATGATACTTTGGGTTGTGAAATGAAATTTTGGACCCGTGAGCGTATTTTGCTTCAGTCAGCCTCTGCTTTGGGGACAGTAATCCCTTCAATTGTCCCCAGTCACCTAGGGGCACCTCCAGGCAGAAAAAGCCTTTGCACCGTGATCAGCATCAGACAGACAACAAAAAACTTTAACAGAAAACCAGCTAGGAAAGGTTGTGACAGAAGCTCAGCATGTCTCTTAGAAGACTAAATGTATAAAGGAGAATATAAAGCGTGAAACACCTTGAAAAAAATCTGATTTTGCCACCACTTTGGATAAAAATCAGGTTTTGTCACAGATTTCACTGACTTAGTGTCCAGTATTCTTTCAAGTTGAATACATCAAATTCAGCTTTTAATATTACAAGATTAACTGCACACATCCCCTTACAGAAACATCTCAAAGGCAAACACCAAAAGCCCTTTGTCTCCAAGATTCTAACATATACCAGACTAATTACTGGAATAAAAGTCACCTATACCAATAACCTGACCTGATCCTGCAAAAACTCCTGCACTTTAAGCTTCTTAACACTAAGTGCATGGCTAATGATGCTCTTCTACAGAAGCCTCAGCCGATGGGGCTTGTGCTCAGAGGAAACCACACAACTGCAGATTTTGACCGTGTCGGGCAATGACGTTACAAAGCCAAAGGCAGCGAGTTACCTGGGAGAGCAAGAACTGAGCACTGCTCCAAGTGCAGAATCAGGCTCTGTTTCTATGTAGCCTTTTACCAACGACAAAAGGCCATTTAGAAATACTTGTTTCAAACTGACCACCTCTTTCAAAAGATGTGATTAAATAAAACACAAGGAAGATTTATTTTAGAACAATTTTTTTTGGGGGGGGGGGTGAGAACACAGAAAAATCTCTCTTTTCAGAAGGATTAAGACCTATTTAGATGGCATAGGCATTAAATGCAGAGTTAACAAATCCAATACAGATTTTAAATCGTTATTGTGCAAAATGGCTAACCTTATGATATCACACATCTTAGATCATCTGACTTGTGTGTCTGTCTGCATATTCAGCATCACAGCCCCAGGCTGAATAAACACAGACGGAGAAGAAAGAGATTCTTGTTTCCCGGTAAAGCTCCTTGCATTAAAGAACTGAAGGCAGGGCAAAAGGCCCATTCAAAACTGTGTCACAAAACACTTCACCACAGACCTAGGAGCTTTGTTGTGAAGGGAAAGGGAAAAAAAAATATTGCCTAATAGGATTATGTATACACAACAGCTTCCCATTTAGACTATGCTACTGGTGAGCTGAATGCAAGCTCCACTTTACCTGTGCCTGTACCAGTTACAGCATTTTATGACAGATATTAAGCAAACAGGGTACAGACCACAAAGTTGCTACCAAAATACTTCATCTTCCACAAAGGATATCAGACAGGCAATTAAAGAAATAATATTCACAGCACGGTTTGGGTGGGAAGGGACATTCCAAGGTCATCTGGCCCAACCCCCCTGCAGGGAGCAGGGCCATCTGCAACCAGAGCAGGGTGCTCAGAGCCCCGGCCA
>JANHGN010012708.1:38480-53348 GCA_024605025.1 Megaceryle maxima
TCCCTGGGGTTGCTCTTCCCCAGCTGCCAGACTCTACACTTGCCCTTGCTGTATTTCATGAGATTTCTGCTGCCCAGCTCTCCAGCCTGCCCAGGTCTGAACTGATTTTGTACCTAATCAAAACAAGCATATAATGCTTTGAAGGCTTTTAAGAAAAAGAAGAACCAAACCAAAAAAAACAAACCAAACTTGGGAATAGAACCACTGCAGTTCTACACAGGAAAAAAAACCTGTTTTAACAACCAGAAAAACCTACCCCTGCACCTTGTAAAGAATAAATACAGCTATCAGTGCAGAACAAGCCTCCTTGCTCGTGCTAAGAACAAATAGAGTGTGGACATCGTGCTATTGTTTGCAGCCTTTACAGTGACAGCTCCAGCCACCCCACCGTGCTCTGACAGGCACTACACGGCCTCGCAGGCTGCAAGGACAATGTCAGCAAGAAAAGGGATGGTCAAGTCATCTGTGTGCCCGCGGGGAAGCTCTCCAGAGCCAGAAGGTGCAGGGAGGCAGCGGCAAGGGAAGCAGACCAGGTGTTTGCAGCCTGTGCTCTGGTCCTGCCCCAGGGGCTGGCCTGGGGTGGGCAGCAGTGCCCCTGGCAGTGGTGATGGGCCGGCTGGGTCCCGACAGGAGGAAACCATCTGTACAAGTTCAACAAGTAAAACAGGGGATGTGAGTGCTAACGGAGCAGCATTCAGTACCCGTGACAGAGCAATAAAGAGAACTGGGAGGATTTCCTCTCTTGGGCAGTGTCTGGTAAAGGCTGTTGGGGATCTTATGAATGTTTACAAATCTCTGCAGGGTGGGGGGCAAGTAGAAGGGGCCAGGCTCTTTTCAGTGGTGCCTTGGGATAGGGCAAGAGGTAGTGGTCACAAGCTGAAAAATGGGAAGTTCCACCTCAACATGAGGAGAAACTTCTTCCCTGTGAGAGTGACAGAGCCTGGCCCAGGCTGCCCAGAGAGGTTGTGGAGTCTCCTTCTCTGGAGACTTTCCAGACCCACCTGGATCTGTTCCTGTGGGGCCTGCCCTGGGTGACCCTGCTCTGGCAGGGGGTTGGACTCCATGATCTCCAGAGGTCCTTTCCAACCCCTAAAATTCTGTGAATCTATTTGGAAGTCAGGAGATGTATCTGCCTGGATTTTTCCTTCAGAAACAGCACCTTCTAAAGAATCCACTCAGAGAAGGAACCAAACATGCACTTCTGCCACTGTCTCCCCAACTACCCAAGAGCCCACAGCATCTCCCCTCCTCCCCACAAACCTCTGCAGAGGAAGAAGTCTGAACTCAGAGCTGCTCTACAAGAGCCACAGCCCCCACAGCAGCAAACCAAATCCTACAAAACCTGTGCTGTTTTGCTTCTGCCAAGCTTTGCCTCCTCAGATCTGCACAATAATGAACTTGTCCAGCATTGAGGGGAGAGGGGAACGGCTTTGTGCTTGGACGGCTCAGAGCAGACAGACATACAGACACGTTCACCGAACGCTGCCAGCATCTGGCTGGGAAAGGGGAGAAGCACAAGTGTGCAGGTGAGGAGCTGCAGGGAGTTGGGCTGGAGGAGAAGCACGACACTCTTTGCAAAATCCCAGCTGCTTCCCCTTGCAAAACTCAGCTGGGAGCCCACACGGAGGCTCCGTTGGTCACAGGCAAAATATTGCCTTATTGCTTCCAGGGAAAGTGAAATTAGCTGTACTTTGTATAAAAGTGGGGTTTGGGGTTTTTTTCTTTCTTTTAATTAAACAAATGAACCCTACTCCATGGACCTCACAAACAGAAACCACTAACTTCCTCAGCTGCTTCATGTTCACATCTAAAAACAGCACGGGGCAAGGGTAAAACCGTGCTGAGCATGACATTAGACTTCTGTGTTGATCAAGCTCACAAACTGCCACAGACATGTGATACAGAATTTTGAAATTTTGGTTTTCCTGTTTCAGCTTTCCCACTAGGCAGATGGGAAGCATGTCTGTTAATGTGAATAACTGCAATTAAAAAAGAAATCCATTTTCACAGAACACATTATAAAATGAAGATTTAGAAAGCCCACGAATGAAAAAAGAAAACAGATGCCCAGTGCTCTGATTCAACAAGGAAAAAAAAAAATGTTTTCCCTACAAAATCTTTTTTAAACCTCCAGTGGAAAGAGGAAAGTCAGGAATTTCCAGTGGAAACGACTACGGGGAAAGCATCTGAATTCACAGGGTCAAACTAAAAGTGTATTAACCCAAGTGCAAGGAAAGATGAGAAATTGAAATTGGCTCAGTATGAATCCCTTTGTCCCAGAAGAGGGAACTGAGACTCCCCAGGCCTATCTCCACCACTTCTGACTTTGTCTCAGAAACATGCTTCTGAAACAGGTCCCTTGACCATGCCCGCTCACGACAGATACGCTCTCCTCTGCAGCATGGAGCAGCCCTGGAGCACGAGGGCTTCCCCTCCAACTGTGAGAAGCCAAGTGACACACTGAAGGAGCACAGTGCCCATCCTCTGACTACTGCTGGGTGTCCAGTCCACAGGTCCATGCTAGAGCTGGTCTCAATGTCTACAGCATGGACATCTGGTCCTCAGCACCAAGCTCCTGGCTCTACCAACCCAATCCCCCTGGGCCACGCTGCTTGTTGGCACAGACACGGGCCTTCTGGATGGAGAAGGCCAAATTGTCTCGCCAAGACTCTGGGTTTAAATAATTTATAGTGCTGCTGGTTCTCGTTTACGTTTGTTTCAGCACACGAGATGTTTAAACAGCTTGTGAAAATAAGGATGAGTGTGTCCCGGTGGGACTGACCATCACCCCACAGCACGACATGGGCACGGCGTGTGTGGAGCTGACCAAGCCTTTGAGATGTCCTATTTTATTCTAATTTTGCTCTCATTCTGAGTTTGTGAAAACAACATCTTGAAAAGCAACTGATAAATTACAATCACACTGCAGTAGAAAAACACAAAGTGCCCCTCAGTTTTCTGCTTCTTACGGCCCACATCCCTCCATGGGCAAAGATGCAGAGGGCCAGTAGTGCTGTGCCTACCTTTCAAGATTTATGAAGAGCATTTTTGTCCATTTCTATTAATGTGTCAGCACAATGCAAGCTCTCTGACCCACTGATGAAACCAGAGGTGTGCTGTCAACTTCAACCATAATTACAGCCCACATCAACACCATCCAATCCCCAAAAACCTGCCATGGAGGACAAGTGTACAAATGGGAGCAGGTCTGGACAGCATGGTAAACAAAATTTGTGAAAACATGTAAAGGACAAGCACATGCTGCTTTTTCCAAGTGAGGTTTTCAAAGGAGTTCAGAGAGTTCCTGAAATTTCAGGGTTCAGAGGCTCCTTCAAAAAATTCCAGCTTGAATTGCTCGACTACTCTACTTTCTTTAGCTGGAATAATACAAGACAGATCTCTCATTCAGAACAAGCACTGGAGAAGTGAAGTCAAGTCTTCATTACCATAACCCCACACCCTGGAAAAGTGGATGTGAGGGTCAAAAGCCTCTCAAAAGCTGCATTTCATCTAACAAACATATGTCAATCACACGCAAAAAAAGCCCCAAACCCCACACACAAAAAAGTCAAATGCCATGTTGAAATATTCTTGTGGATTGTACAAAAAAGAGAACTGCAACAATTGCAAGACAACTGCCAGTCACACAGACGACCATGCCACCCTCAGCTGTTGGCATCACATTCATTTATCCAGTAGAATATCTGAGATATGCAATTGCTCGACAGGCCTAATCCTGTTCTCATCCGTACCTGAGCAGCCCTGCAATTCATTCAGAGCCCATTCATTCTCAGATACCTTGACCTTTGCAAGCACAGAGTGGCTCACGAGGGCTTTCTCAGTCCAGCCTCTTCACTCCCCCTCCATCCTTCCTAAGGGAAGGCCCCATCCTTCCAGCAGAAGGAAAGAAGCTTGCAAGCTCACAAACTCACTGTGCGAAAACACGCGTCTCTGTTCACATCATCTATTCAACCTTCACACAGAAGCACGAGGATGGCAACAGAAAATACTACTTTGAAAGCATCTATTTCAGGGGGCTGACAAATTCATAGCAATTACCTCTTTTTGTTGTTTTTTTTTAGTTTTAAAAGCATTTGCTCAAACTCTGCTCCCTGCTAGATCCTAGCACTGCCTTTGACTTGAATAGCCTTACATCAATTAGGAAACTAATGAACAAACAAGAAACTAGGATTTATAATAATCTCTTTAAAACAAACAGAAGCAAAAAGCTCCTTGGCCAATGAAGTCTGTTCCTTCAAACAAACGTGTGCAGACACACGAGGCTGCTCGAGAGTTCTGCTGTACCTGGAGTGTTTTCTAAAACAGGAAAGTATTTTATCTTGATGCGAGTCATGCACACGGAAAAATACGGATTTTACAAATCAATCTCAAAGGTCACGGTGGGGGTGCTTGACAGTGGCACTTTGTGTTCTGCTGTAAATAATTCTGCCTTTTTTAAGCAATCACCTCTTAGCTGCCACTTCTTCTGGGTTAGGTAATGCCAAAAGATGGCATTCTACAAAACAGTAAATACCACCAATTCAAAATCGGCGTTGCTTTAATTAAGAAAATAGCCTTGTAAAATGAAGGAGGCTCCTAAGATCTGCAGTGGGTGGAAGATAGGAGGTTATGTAAAGTCCATTTCTGAAAAAGTTATTGCACCTTTTGTGTTTTAAAGGCCGTGCTTCCAGGACTATCAACAGCAGCAGGTGAGCTCTCCACGCCTCCTTACATAACCTGCTGCAGCACCTGCACCTCCCTCCTGCCCGAGCAACTTTGCACTGTAGCATCAGAAAGCTGTCTTTCCTCTATTCCTATTACCCCAACCCCACCTCTGTTTTACAGTCAGAAATTATTTAATTGCAAATCTGGAGAACTACGAAGTTTTTTTGTAGCTACCAAGCCTGATACGTGCCCATGTCACAGGTATCAGGGTGGACACTTTGTTTTCACCCAGCTCTGTCAACTAAAAAGGACAAGGTTTCTACTCTGCCCTAGTGAGACCTCACCTCGACTGCTGTGTCCAGATCAGAGCTCCCCAGTTCAAGAGTGACAGAGAGCTACCTGAGAGAGTCCAATAGAGGCTACAAGGATGTTGAAGGGGCTGGAACAGCTGCCTTACGAGGAAAGGCTGAGAGCCCTGGGGCTCTTTAGTCTGGAGAGAAGCCTGAGAGGGGAGCTTATGAACGATGAATGTCTATAAATACATGAGGGCTGGGTGTCAAGAAGGCAGGGACAGCCTCTTTGCACTTGTGCCCTGCAACAGGACAAGGGGCAATGGGTTCAAGCTTGAGTACAGGAGGTTACACCTCAGCATGAGGAAGAACTTCTTTCCTGTAAGGGTTACAGAGCCTGGAACAGACTCCCCAGAGAGGCTGTGGAGTCTCCTCTGCAGACTTTCCAGACCCACCTGGATGCGTTCCTGTATAATCTGCCCTGGATTCTATGGTCCTGCTCTGGCAGGAGGGCTGGACTTGATGATCTCCAGAGGTCCCTTCCAACCCCCACCATTATTCTATGATTCTAAGGAGTTCACTCCCTGCTGTGCAAGTCCACCACACCCCACAGGCACACGGGCAATCCTTCTGTCATCCCACATTTGCCCGGGTGTAGCTGACTGCAGCCTCGACTGAAGGAGGAGGAAATTAATGTCCTTTGCTCTTGGATCTGTAGGTGCTAAGGCAAATGCAGAGCAATGGGAAAACCAAAGCTTTGTCTGTAGAGGGGTATGGCAGACAACAGAGGGAACAGAGTTGGAGAGTAATAAAAACCCAAATGAGTAAGATGTTTTCAAGACACATTTCGGACCGTAGCTGACATTTATTTTCTGCTTTATGTTCCATCCTTCAGAGAGACTGAGTCCAGTGGGGTGGGATGTGCATGTCCCTAGCACACGCCAGCGTCAACAACATGAGCTTCCTGAACTCCAGGCAAGGCCTGTGTTTGTGTATGCACAAATGTATGTATGTCATCCAAGAAGGCCTGAAGGCAAAGGACCTTACGTGACATCCACCTTCTGGTTTCCCTTTCTCCATCCCTACATGTGCTGGGGGTCTTGGATGAAACCAGATGTCCTTCTGGGTGACACAACAGTCTTCCCCGCATGCTGAAGGCATCCTAGGTCCTTGGGGCAGTGAGGTTCTGTTCTCTCCTCCTCCAGCACCATGTACTCAGGAACCTAAATTCAGCAACTCTCCCTCTCAAGTAGGCTTGGTGAAGCTGTGCTGCTCACACCTGTGTGCCGGGGTTACAGTCCCCTTCCTACAGCCACAGTGGGCAACAGGCTGCTCCAGCACTGGGCGTTATCTCTGCAAAAAGCAGTGCCAATAGCATCTGACCCTTTCACACAGTGAAATTAGTCCATGCCACCGTGCCAGCACGCACACCTCCTGTTGGACGGGGAGACGGGTCAGCTCGGGGGCTCTCACCTCCTGCTCTTCCCTTCTGGTTTATTAACCTCTGGGTGAACCAGCCATGGTGGAGGGCTGGGACTTGCCCCTGCACTTCCACCCATGGCAGACCCATCAGAAACAATACTGCTGGGAATACTGGATCCTCCTGCATGCTTCCCCATCCACCTTCCTTACTGGGAGTTGCTGACCCCGTACACCTGCAGTGGATTTTTTTCCATCCTGAAATGGGAAAGGAAACGATGCCCCACAGAGAGGGCCCCATTTCCAGCCTCCCCACACTGCAGAAGGCACAAGCTCAACTCCAAGGACAGCAACAGCATCTAGGAGTTGGTACGTGCTGAGGCTGCACTGGCACCAGCACTTCTCAGTCCCTTGCACGCACACAAAAAATCTGTGCAGCTCTGTCCTGCATGGTCATGGGCCAGGCCACACACAGCAGGCAGCACGTGGAGAGATGAAAAAGAGCAGTTACCTGCAAGCAGGCTGCAAACCAGGTGGCACTACTGACTTCTCGGTGCTCAACACCCTGCCCAAAGCCCAGAGAAAGGGAAGAGAAAACCAAAGAGCTTCATCTCTCTTCACTGCAGCTCTGTTCCAGCTTAATGACACCTTACAGATTTTTCCTGCTAAACAAAACCAGGGGATTTTTTTTTTTCTTTTCTGGGAAAATATATGCTTCTTTTGAATGCTTCTACCCATAAATTGATGTGCCTATCTCTGATTAGCCTTGACAGCATGTAGATTTGAAAACCTAATCATATTTACCTTGATAATATGATTACCTGTAGGAGTAACAAAATGCAACCCATTGTTGTCTGAAAAATTATTATAAAGTTAACTACCCTTCTATTTTTTAATGCCACCAGTATTATACAGTAAATTCCCTGATACTGCCACAATTTACTTACTAGCCTAACTTTAGACACTGGTGCTTGATTTAACTGAGTAATTTTATACATCTGTAAGCGCACAGTTCGAGCTTTGCAGGATCCTGGGTCAGAAAGGACAAACCTTCCTCTGCATTCCAAGACAAACAAGGGAAAACATGTTTCAGTTGTGGCAACTGAACCTTTTTTTCTCCTCAAACTAACACATTGCTGGCCTAATCTATAACGACACGGAGGAAAACACCACTGCTTGCTAAGAGCATGTGCTTGTCTGTTATATTCATATATAGGCTGAAAGGCTTTTATTAAAAAAAAAAAAAACATTAGAAAGGAAGGCAGCCTTTGCTTCACTTTTCATTCCCTTCTAAATTTTCCACAGTAGAAAACCTCCCTTACTCTGGACGTAGCTGCTAAAAGCAGTGTTGACTTTGAATTTCATGATGAGGACAGAAAACAGTTTAGCATTCGTGACAGGAAAGCAGCTGCTACACGGTAGCCCCTGTGAAGGAACCTTAAATAATTACTCCTCCAAATCTGCATATTGCAGCCTGAACAGCAAACCTGAAAAGTTCCCACTGGCACGTCATGTTTCCTCCAACCACTGGTGAAATTTTCATCTCTTAACTGATTTGCCAAGCTCCTTAACCTACCCTTGCAGCAAATAAAACTCCTGCTAAGCCCTTCTTATGAAATCAAAATACCATTCCTTAAGTTTCTCAGTGTGTGCCTTGCAAACCGCAGGTCGGCTGATAGACATTCTCCATATGCCAAATTATGTCATTTCCATTTTCTAGGAATAATACTTCTTACAGCGAACTGGCAGGGGTGGGTTTTGAGTTGGGTTATGAAAAGAGCCAGCTCTGTGTCTTGTAGCACCTGCTGTCTTGCTAAGCCTTGTATCTCATGACAGCCCCGATAGCAGTTCTGGGCGTAGAAGTGAGTGCTTGTCAGAAAGGACTGATTGCATCCTTGGAGGTATTAGCAAACGTCTAGAGGTGACATTACTGGGTATTTGCATGGCTCAAATAGAACCTGATTTCCCATATTTAATAGGGGTTAAGTTGGTGTCTACTGAAGTTTCCACGTATAGAAGTCCCAGGGTGTAAAACCAAACGTTTTCAGGGTAAATGATGAGGTGAGCCTTTATGTTCATGGAATGGAAATCTTGCCCTACAGACCATGAGCAGCTGGAATCAGAGGGAGGGGGAAAAAAAATAAAAATAGAATAAAAATAAAAATAGAATAAAAATAGAAAAAATCGTGACTTGGTTCTACTTCTTGTCTTTACCTCCTGTCACACTCACTGCTCTACAGAGCCTCCGGACAGCCCACCTGATAGTTACTACTTTGAAATAAGGAAGCCATAAAATTACTAGAGGGTTGGGGTTTTTTTTCCTTTCAGATCACCTTGGAATCTCAGATTTGTGTTTTAGCTGTTTTGAATGGTTCCAGGCTAAGCTATATCCTCCAGCAGAAGAGTTCTCCAAGTCATAATAATTACAGATTAAAGCATCCTTCCTATCCAAAAGCTGTCAGCAAACTCTGATCTGTCATTATCCTATCTATCTACCATCAAACTATGCTTTTGTGATGGTCTGGAGGGCTGGTGACTCACGTGGTTGCTACTGATCTTCATCATTTCAAGATGCTCGCAGCAGTACTGTGCAGCAGCAAGCTGTGTAGCAGGCTCCTAACGTAAAGGGCTGGTCTGGCTGCCTGCACAGGAGCTTTACTGGTACAGGGTGGAAAGAAAAACTGAGTAATGGAAAGGCCACTGAGCACATCAGCAAACCTGCTGAAACGTCCCCCTCCTTCACCCTCCTGATGGCTCATGAGGGGCCACCACGTATCAACTAAGCACCTGAGCAATAAAACCACAGGACTTCCTGAGGCTGGGCTGGACTCAGAAAGCTTTGAACTGGCAGCCAGCGAAGGCAGCCAACGCAAACCTGACTTCTCACGTGGCACCTATTGGTCATCTCACTCCGAAACGTGCCGAGTCCTGAAGCTTCAGCAAAGGCCCCTCTCTGCATCCGGCCCTCTGTGAAGGTGGCTAACCCCCTAGTAGCAATGAATGCCCCATTCTGTCCCAGTTCCTCTTCAGAATTGACAGCAAGGGGTTTTTTTCCATGTCTGATGAGCACTACCTTTTTATCTGCCAGAGATGCTGGCTAAGTAGTATAACAAAAGCTCAACTTAAGCCACTACAAACTTCTGGGGGATTTTTATTTTCGTAAACTTTGTGTATTAAGGGAACAAAACTGATGCATCTGTGCTGTCCATCTCTCTCTGCACTGCAGTGACTTCTGAACTATTGGCCAGCTTCAACTAACATCAAGAGGATGACTACATTTCCACGAGTTTCAAGGAAGCAGCAGAGAGAGGCTCAAACCTGTGTTCTGAACACAGGAAAAGACCAGCAGAGGCCAACGGGGAGGGATGCTGGTCAGGGGGGTGTGGGGCTGGCCATGCTCAGCTCAGAAAGCCCATCCCCCAGTCAGTGACCGCCCCTGCACAGCTCAAAGCAACCTTGAGGACCCAGCCTCTCAGCATGCTCATGCTAAAGGACATGGGTGCACTCAGTGATCCTCACAGGACTCCTGGAGGAGCCTGCAAACTGCATGCACGGGGACTGCAGGTCCTTTCCTGGGGAGCAATCGACTTATGCAGGGCCTGTAGCACTGAAAATACACCGTGAGGGACCTGCCCCAAGAGATGCAGCAGCGTGCTCGTGCTACCAGAGAAACAGCCCTTGTTACCTGAGTCTTAACCCTGTTGTTGAACATCTCTTTTTCAGTGTGGCACAAGAAGGCCATTTAGCCTCCTGAAGTGATGGCTGAAGTCAGTAGGCATCCCCTCATTTAGAGACAGCAACCATCAGTGGTATCCAAGGTCACACACCTATGAAAAGACTTTGTTCAGCGTGTGCACTTCCCATTCACTTCTCCGACCATTAAATTGTTGCTTTCACGCTATTCTTGTATACAACACTGAGCCTTGGGCTGCCTGAAGGGCTTTAGGTTCAGTGAACAGCAGTCTCCCTCACACACAAAAGGTCTGATGTGCTTCCAGAGCTCTCAAGCCAACTCCTGACGCCAGGATGACCCCACAGGGTGGATGGTGCTCCCAGCTCTTTGTTTTGGTCCTCATTGAGGACTCTGCCTGTAAGAGAATTGTTTCTGAGAGACTCTTTTGTCACCAGCATGTTCAGTTTGGAGGCATCTTCTGTGGTAGGCTGAGTCTGCACTGCCCACCCGGCCGAGGCAGCAGAGGACTGGTCTCTGATCTCTCAGCCCTTGGCCACAAAACTCAGCAGTGGGATTCAGCTCCTCAACAGCATCCTGGAGGCTTCCTCCAGCATTAACAACCCATTGCACTTTGTGAGCCCTACGAAAGCCAGGCAAGTCACCCATTCCAGCATCCCCCTTCACTGCACCTCCCCAGGAGAGGAATACAGAGGCCGTGCACAGCTCTGTATTTTCTAATGGGTAGAAACAAACTGAATCTGCACTTACTAATCATAAATTAATTTTAGAAATACTCAGGAAATTAGACTGGTCTTCTAGGTCAATAAATTCTGAACATAAATCTATTTGGACCACAATAACTTCAGTGTCCCTTTGAGCAAACCTTCCCCCCAGCAATTACTCAGCAGATAGTCCTCCCTGCTTCCTTCCCAGCACCAGCTGCTCCCAGAAGGAATTCTCCTGCCCATCTGCCTTCAAGTCTGACACAGCGACACAGACAAATGCAACTGTAAGTGATGTTTAAACTCCAAATCAAATCACCGATTCGCTTCCTTAGCAAAATAAAAAGAGAGAGAAAACAAAACAAAGCAAAAAACAACAACAACAAATAGCACATGTTCATTTCTAACCACCCAGCCCCCTGGAAAAGGCCTTATGCAGAAAAGGAAACCTGAGGTATGGAAACAGCGATAGTTTTCCCCAAAGAAAACTATGGCAACAAGAATTCCAGCTGTACATAAAACCAAGTACCTGGGACTATCACCGAACCTCCAGAATCTGAAATGATTTTAAACAGGCGCTGCTGAAATCTTGTTCCGCAGAGCTGATTTACCATGCAGCTATTAACACGAGTTATAATTTGACATGAAGCAAACCTGGCAGAACCTGGCCCTGGTTTCCAGTAGCCTCATGTTCTTAGCCACAGAACTGAGAAATTCCTTCTGCATGAGATAGGAACCTTTGGCATCAGCAAGGTGACTTCTGAACAAGTGAGTTTTTATCCCATAAACGTGTCATTACACACTAGCCTCTGAACACCTAGAAGCTCCACATTCTTTTTGTATCGTTTGTTTTGTGTGAATATACATAGAACACAAAACCAAACCACATTAATGATAACCTTGTTAAATATAAACTAGCGGGCAATTATACAAACGGCTAACACAAACAAAACACAAAAAAAGCCAGGAAACTCTGATTGTATGTTCACAATGGTTTCTGAAAACTAAGTAAAAACAACAACATAAGGCAGCCTGTCTTGCCAGATACTGTAATAGAAAATGCTTTCATGCTATGACATCTCACGAGTCCCAGCACAGAGGACTAGTCGTGTCGAACGCGACATCAAACTCGATTCAAGCCCACTGCAAGGAGAGCGGAAGGGTGGGAGGAGAAAGCAGATGCACACACCAACTACCCAAAAAATATCTCTGATTTACCTCTGGTGCTCTGCATCCTCCTCCAGGTGAGCTAATGCCTATTCCTGGGCAGTTGCTGTGATTCCTGCCCCATCGTACAGAGAAGGGCAGGCCATGTGCTGGCCATTTGGCTCCCTCCTCTCCATTAAGAGAGCCACAGAAGGATCTGCTCGATCCCTCCATCCTGGGGCTCGTGCCAGCTCTGTGCACGCCTACAACTTATCTTCCGTGCAGCCGAGAGCGAATCCAGCATTTGGAGCCCCTGCCACATCTTTTCAGTGAGATAATGAGGAGCAAACACTCGATATAACCTCTGTGGTCTGCAGCTGTCCCTTCCAGCTGCTTAAAAGTACATACCTTTTCCAGAACAGAAACAAACCTATGGAAGGCAGGCCAGAGTCTGTCCCATGGCAGCCAGCAAAGCCAGGGGCATACCAGCCCTCTCCTGACCAGTGCCAGCTGTAAGCAAGTGGTACAACTGAGAGCCTCACACTTGTCACTGGAGTGATGCAAGGTCTCCACCACAGATGAATTTGACTCTCAAGGAAACAAAAGAGTATGAGAAAACCAGCACTTCCCTTATATCTTGCAGCACAAGAAAATACACAGCACAAAGGAAGGCTGATATAGGGCTGGAGGGCACCCTGACGAAGTTTCATTAGGTGATTTCCCTCGCCATTGACTTGGGCTATCCATTCAGCACAGGGGATCTTCCATGATGCTGGATTTTCAGGTTTTAAACCAAACCAGTAATTACCTTTCCCTCTTAAACTCCACACTGTTCTCATGTAGCAGAAGATGAAAAAAAAAAAAAAAAGCAGCAGTGCTTGTAGAAGGAAAAATTCAGAGAGTGGCAAACAGCTACAAGGGAAAACAATGATGGGAAGAGGAAGGGCTGAGGGAAGAAGTGATACAGGTGAGATCTGAGCATCCTTCCCAGAACTGAGCACAGGATCCAAGTGTGCAAGCAAGGAAAAACGAAGAGGATCCTTGGGAATCCAGAAAGGTAGCACAGGAGTCCTGCATGAACAATAAACCTGCGTGAACAATAAACTCACCAGGAGGCCAAGGAGAATCCAGCCTCCTGAACACTAAGAGGGTACTGCCAAGTACATTATCACCAAGTAAAAGGTTCAAAAGTAGAAAAGCATTCCCAAACCAGGGTGTGTGGGTCACTCCTCACTCACAAGGCCACAGGCAGCAGCGTGCAGAACCATGCCACTAAATGCACAAGCGCGCCTGTGTGACATTGCTGTGCTGGTGACTTGGTGCAGTTAGAGGGTTGCCACTGCTAGAAATGTTTTGAGAGAAATGTAACCGGGAGAAGAAAGGTGGAAACCCACCAGCAGGAATTTTACTCAGGAAGGTGGGGTTCCTAGCACAGCACCTGAAAATGGGCTCAAAAAAGCCACCAACACAATCCAGATGGATGGAAAAAAACCCAACCCACAATGGGGCTCACAGCAAAGGCAATTTTCTCCTGGAATACCTCCAATTTCTCCAAGCTGGTTGGGTTTGAAAGGGGTTTTTCTACAGTGATCTATGCTCAATTACCCTTATAAACCCTTGCAATGACATGTGACTCAAAGTCTACCTATTTGTCCAAGGGAGAAACAAGAAGGGAGTGTGGCTAATGGGGAATGTGGGAGTGGCAACCAATGTGGGCCTGGGGAGAAGCAGTCGTTTCCTTCAGCTCCTTCCCTGGGCTCTTCTCCCAGCCCCCCCCGGCCTTTGATAGCCGAATATCACAGAATCACAGAACGTGACCGTACGTATTAATATGTTGTCCTGAAGAAGTGAAAGAAGATGATTTTGTACTCGTGGAGCAATTAATCTGTATGCATGTGCACAGGCGTTTTTACATGATTGCACCTTCTTAGCCAAAAGTCTCAGCTTTTCAAGCAGGTGAGGCTGCTCTTTTGAGATGAGCTTATTAAAAAACAAGAGTAGCCGGCGGCAAAGAACAACCCAGAGGAACACGAAGTGCTTGTAGATAAAGAGCTTGTTGAGGGAGGTAGCGAGAGGCTGCCCGCACCCTGCGCTTACACCGCCATCCCTGGACATCGATGCAAAGATTTCCTTCCCCTTTGCGGGCTACAGATCTGGCTACAGTGCCCCTGGCTCCGGGCCGGTCCCCAGCCTGTTGCCTAGAAGGCTGGCCGCAGGGCGGGCTGAGCCGGCCACCAGCCACGAGATAGGGGTGACAGCTGCTCCCGGAGCACTGCTCGGCAGCGCTAAGGGCCGGCCGCCTGCATGGATGAGCGGCAGCGAAACTTTCAGCCACTCGCGCCCGGCTGGGACCGGCCGACCGACCGCTGCCGCCCGGCAGGCTCGGCCACCCCGGCAGCCCGGTTCCTCCGCGGTCGTACGGCCCCGCCGCTGCCGCTGCTTCCCGTCCCCCCCCCGGGCGGCGGCCGGGCGACCGCCCGCCCGGCTCCGCGGAGGGAGGCTCCCAATCGGCGGCTAACGGGCCTCCCTCCCCGCGGCTGACCCCGCCGCCCGGCTGCCGCGCCCGCCCTTCCCGGGGGGCGAGCCCGACGCCCGCGCATCCAGCGCATCCGTCATGCCCGCGGCGCGGCTTACCGGGACCGCTGCAGCTCGAAGGCGGCGGCGGGGCCGGGCTGCCCCAGCTCTCCGCCGCCGCTGGCGGGGCCCTGGGGGCTGGTGCGGCCGAAGGGCGCCGGCAGCACCCCGGCCGTGAAGGAGTTGAGGCGTCCGCGGCTACCCGCCGCCGCGGCGCCCAGGAAGGCGGCGGCCGGCACCTGCACTGCGGTGAAGGCGTCCTCCTCCTCCTCCTCCTCTTCTTCCTCCTCCTGGGCCCGGGGAGGCTCGACGGGCGCCGCCGGGGGGCTGCCCAGCCGCGGAGGCGGCGGCGGCGGCGGGGCCTGGCGGGGCCTGGCGG
>JANHGN010012710.1:0-14178 GCA_024605025.1 Megaceryle maxima
CTGCCAGGGTTTATAGCTCTTTTTTCTCCAGGATTACGCATTTCTTTCTTTTCTTTCTTTTTTTTTTTTTTTTTTTTTCTTTAATTGCTCATATAACTCAAATGTCTAACCAGAATTTCTTTAAAGGCTCCAGAACAGCCAGAGTCTCCTGAAAAAAACCCAAGGTTATAGAAAGTTAATTCAGAAGGGAGCCTGGGAAATTAAAAACATATTGTATATTTGGGTCTAAGTGGTTGCCTGATAATAAAATGCACTCTTAGAGTGAAGCTTATGGAAATGCTCCAAGGGACAGTGTGAGTGGTAGCTCTGCTCCCAGCAGAGTCTCAAGAGGGGGTGTGCTGCATGATGTTGCACATGGCTTGTGAGGACCATGACCCTCCTTCTCACCTCTGCCTCACAAGGAAGCCTGTGACATTACAGGGTGGGCAGCATCTGTCTGAGGGTCACAAACCCAAGGATGATAAAACAGTCATCACTCTATGATAATTAACCCACATGGCTCAGAGGCCTATACAGTTATGAGAACACTGCCCAAAGGGTTGTCATAGGGGTTGCAACTTCAGGTGCTAAAATATTTAATATCCAGGTTGCGTACCACAGCAAAGTGAGATTCATGTCCAGGCTTTGGAGATATGATGCCCTCTGCCCTGTACCTTGGGCACAGCTCCCCTCTCTGCAAAGTCCTTCATTGCTGGCAAGGATGGAAACCAGATGGTTGCATCCCTTCAGGTCTTTGGAAAACCTTTGCAGCACTGAGGACATGCACATCAAATCCCAGCAGCCTCATCAACCTCTATAATGGGAAATGTTTTCTTTGGGCTTGACACCTGAGATTAGGACACCTCCATGGGACACATGGTTGTGCTGCAACATGGATGTTTCAACACTTCATTGCTTTTCTAGGAGGAAAGAAAAAAAAAAAGAAAACAAGGCAAGAAAAGCCAGGTGATCTTTCCACTGAATCACATGGCTGCAGGGATGGAGGCCTCAAGAAGATATGGGAGATCAGGAGACACAGGCTCAGATCACAGGTTTTGACAACAGTAGTTGTTTAGCACCAGGTTCCAGCAGCTCTTGATTCCCAAAGGGCAAGTACAAATTGTTACCAACTTCAGATGGTTTATTTGGAAGAGAGGACTGCTAGAGGGCAAGTCAATGTGGGTGTATCTCCACTGCCCAAATAATTTATCCCTGAAGGCCATGTCTGTGTGCAGACTGATGGCCCAACCTTAGCTACGTGTATTAGAGCATTTTGAAAGAAGTGAGGACCATGAGAAGGGGCTCAAATGACTCCTGGGGATCTAGAGGACACCCTGGCCTAGGTGGCACTTTGGTGGACTGGGAACTTGGGAAGTGGCCAGAACAGATGTGGCAGATGTCTCTGTGCCCTTGCAGGTAACCCCATGAGTGCAGCCTTGCAGATGACAGCATTTGTTCTTGCTCTTCTCTCAACCCTCTTCCTGCTCCTTGCCACGTGCACTGACTGCTGGATGGTGAATGCTGATGACAGCTTGGAGGTGAGCAGAGCAACCATCTTCAAGGGTAGCAGTTGGGAGTAATGTCTGCCCTGACATCCATGAGGTTGCACTATGTCTTCATAGGCTTGGAAAGGGGACACAGTGAGACAAACCCACTGCTTTCTGCGTGAGTTTGAGAATTAGAGAGATGTAGAAATGCTGGAGCATTTCTCTGAGGAGACCAAGAACAAAGTATGGGTAGGGAGTCACTGGAACATGTCCAGCTGTGATGATGAAGGCTGGTCAAGGTTGAATATCTGCCCTGCTGGACTGGGATATCCCTGGGGAGCTGGTGTGGGGTTTGGTGCTTTTTGCTTGAGTGTATTTCTCCTGCTTCCAGGTAAGTCATAAATGCCGGGGACTTTGGAGGGAGTGTGTCACCAACATGCAGGATGGGATCAGGACCTGTGACCAGTACGATTCCATTTTGGCCGACCATCCAGGTAAGCTGGTATGGCCTGGAGGCATTTTTAAGTTCACAGCTAAGAGTTTTCCCTCTTCCCTTTTCAAGAGGATGATTTTCATTGCAAAGAGCTGTCCTTCATCAGTTGACAATGCAGGCCCAGGGCTTCTCTTGGTCTACTGCCCCGTCAGCATGACCTGTACAGCAACCCAGGGTTCAGCCAGATCTGCCATGGGGTCAACAAGCAGGAGAAAGACCATGAAGCTGTGACACCTCAAGTGTTTTGGCATGTAGAGCCCAGGCACAGATCCTGCCCCCCATTGTATGGTGGGATTTGCAATCCCATTGATGCTGCATGCAGAAGCAAGGACCATTCCCACTGGTCAAGGCTCATGGAGATGATCATGGCATGGAGACTTCTCCTGGCCTGCACAGGACACATCACATCCTGCTGAGAAGAACCCTTGTATGGGGTGATGTCATGGGACAATGCAGATTTGGGTGGTGGAGAAGGGAACAAGAAGTCAGTGTGGACTAAGTAGGGCTGTGGTGCTGCTGGGAAGAAAAAGCCTTGTAGGGAGAAGTCCCGTTGCACACCACTGGTGCTGTGACTCACGGCAGCTCTGGCATTTTTCACCAGTACATTGACATTTACTGTTCAAAACAACAGCTACACAATTTGGAGGGAAAAACAGTCTGGACAGCATCATCATCTGTCCAAGCCTGTGCAAGAGGGTCTTGAGTAGGTGACCACATCACAGGTGCTGATTGGTGCACCTTAAGCTGTTTGGTTGGTCTAGCAATGTGCTTACTAAGTCTTGTTGCAAGGTTTCTGATGAGCCTTGTGAGCAGATTGCCTCATGGCTGGCATGGGTTTGGCAGGCCCCAGTGTAGGCATCTCCTATGGACATGGCCACGGGTGACTTTAGCAGGGACACAAGTAGCAATCTGGAGTAGGGAGACCAGTTACTCTGACCATTCCTCAGTCCCCATTCTTGTATTTTATTTCCTTCCCAGTGAAGATCGTGGTGACACGGACCCTGCTGATCACGGCGGACCTCTTGGCTGGCCTGGCATTGGCTGTGTTGCTCCTTGGGCTCGACTGCATCAAGTTCCTCAAGGAAGAGCCTTGTATCAAACTGAAGATGTGCTATGGGGCTGGTGTCATCCTTGGCATTGGGAGTGCGTGGCTGGGAGAGCTTGGGGGCAGATGGACTGTGTCCCACAGGAAGTGGGGGGGATACTGGGAACTAGGGGCAATGCCTCAGAAGGATCTTGGGGAGCAAGGGGGTGGGTTCATATGGCTCTTTCTTAACCAGTTCCATTCCTCCTTAGGCATCCTGGGGCTTGTGGGCTCTGTGTGGTATGCAGTGGATGTCTACGTGGAGAGGGCCATGCTGGTGTCGCACAATATATTCCTGGGAGTCCACTATGACTTTGGGTGGTCATGCTGGCTGGGGATGGCTGGCTCGATGGGCTGCTTCATGGCATGTGTCCTGCTGACCTGCTGCCTCTATGCCTGCACAGGTCAGTCTGCCCTGTCACCCACCTGAAGTAGCTTTTTGCCCTGCAGAAACATACATGGGGTAAAGGACTAGATCAGAGGGTCCAGCCAAATCACGGGGAACCCATTCATGTCTGGCCTGTGCCCCTTGGTGTGGGAGGCTCGGTCATGCGAGACAGGACTGGGCTGAGTGAGGAACCTATACATCCCATAAGGACACTAGAGGGGGATGCAAAAATGCTCCATCCACATCTGTGGAACCTTGAAGTGTGTTGGTGTTTACCCAAAGCAGTGGCCATGCTGGAGCTGTATTACTGTGACTAGCCAAAGGCTCAGCCAGTGGCCACATGGATGTGCTGGCAGAAACCTGCCACCACCAGGGACATGGGGCAGGTGATGCCTCATCAGACACCATCTCCAGTCCTTATGACCGGTCCCACTGGGTAGAAGCTGACAACACAGCACTGATTGTCCAGGTTCATTTTTCCTGCATGTCCCCACGCTATGGTACCCCCAAGCCCCTCTGCTATTGTTGGCCATGACAGAAGTCCAACTCTTTCCCAACAGACCCCAGCAGCCACTGGCAACCCCAGAGGCTTCCCCAGCCACAAGGCCGAACAGCCACCAGCAAGATGTACACCATGGACTCCCGTGTGTGATGGACCTCACTCACCCAGCTCTGCTGTAGGATGCTCCCCCCGCACAGCCTGACCCCATTAAAGCAGTATGACATCTTTGCAATTGCTTTAAGGCTCTGACTGCAGGGTCACCACCAGGGGCTGCACAAAAGCAAAGGTGCTGCAGAAGCCACCCCCATAGGAGGGCTTTTCCACCACTTCCAGGCAGGTATCAGGAAAATAAACCCTGGAAAAGTGTGGCTTTAAGAAAAGATGCCCCCGGGGAAGCTATTGGGACACTGGAGGAATTTCATGGAAAGCTTTTTCTGCACAGAGCAACACTGACTCCATGTGGCTCGTGGCCCTGGCCACTCACACACCAGCCTTTGGTGGAAACTGCCTCTGCATTTAAAACTGAGTAAAGCTGGAACCTTTATTAATGTTGTCAGGGAGATCTCCCTGGAGGAATGCTGGTCACACAGGTCAGGCACAAGTAGGTGGGTCTGTTTGAAGCCTAACAGTGCAAAGTTGGGGTTTTAAGCCCACATGAAAACAACTCTATTTTCCAAGTGAGCTGTTATGCTGCTTCACTTTTAAACCATTATGAAAACAAAACAGAAGCCAAAACTACCAACACCAGACTGCAGACTGGTGATTGCAGACTGCTTAAGCCTTTTGTACTCATCCCTTACTTCCCACCCAAAGGCCAGCTCAGGGAATGTCCCCAATACAAGCTTTGTGACCCTAAAAGGCAGCAGATGAGGCCCATGGCCTGAGCAGCTGTTGCCACAAGGGTTGCAGTGTTCCCACCACAGAAAGCTGTGGAGGAGACACACAGTAGCACTGTGGTAGCCTGAGCAAGATGCAAACCCCCAATCCCCTACAGCCAAGGAGCTGCAGGGTCCCTCTGTCACCTGTCCCCAGGAGGATGGGGACACCATTTCTGATCTCACACCAAGCTGAAAGGCAGCAAACCCATGGCTTTATTGCGGCTCCCTGCTTCAGGTGTGACATCTGCTGCATGCTGCAGCACTGGAGCAAGTCTGTCAGGATTAGCATACACTAATTTATTAAATTACTAAAAATTTATTTGAACAGCTAGCAATTTTTCCCCAGGGACCTCAAGAATGAGAAATCTGATCACTAAAGCTGATGGAAGTATCTAGAGGAGGGACTTGGAAACCCAAGAGCCCCAGGCTGCTCCATGGGAAAACAGAGCACTTTGCACAGCCAGGAAAACTCTCAAAAGCTGCTATCAGGCCATCCCCCAGGTGGCCCTCTGTGGCAACTGCACTGGTTACCAGTCATTTGTAACTGGTATTTAAGAGCAGCCCCACCACGCTCACCCAAGCTTTTGCTGAGAGGTGACATGTCCAAGCTCCTTCAACCATGTGACAGCAGGGTGACAGGGTGGTGTCACCACAGCAGCTGGCGTATTGTCAGAGGCTGCTGCAGGAGGCAGAGCTGAGCCCAGGCTTAAACCAGACCTGTTCAGACCCAGGAAGCTGCTATGGGTTTCAGACCCAACTGGGAATTTCCTCAGGTTTTACCCCCAACTTCACTTCCACACCCATCTACATTCTAAGAAGCCAAGACCAGCTGTGCTCTGCACATCTCCCATGACAAGTTTGGGGTGCTGGTTTTGGAAGCACCTTCACAACACCTCTGTTTTGTGACCCTGTTTCAGCAGGGACAGAGCTGAGCTGAGCTCCAGGGAACACACGGGACAGACATGCCCCCGATGCACTGCAGCAGAGCTCAATTACTTAAATGGTTTTTTAAACTTGATTTTTTTTGTGTGTGTTACCCCAGCAGCCTGGATGCTGAGGAAATACAGCAAACATCTTACTTAACCCCCTTCATCCAAAAGTGGGTTTAAAACTACCAAGCACACTAGGCAACTCTTTAAGACCTTTATTAACAGATGCTTGCAGTTTGACTTGAAAAAATCAGGTGTATATTTCATACAAATTAAAAATGAGGTTCTTAAAAATCTCAACTTGACCAGATATGAAACAATTTAAAAACCTTTAAAGGTATATTGAGAAAAAACAGACTTTTAAAAAACGTGTTTATCGTTTCCAAAAGGAGACTTCTTTAGGTAAAAATAATAAAAACCCCATGCTGCATAGACAATGCAGAGAGTTCTAGTAATCTGGTCAACAGCAAAAAGCAAGCACTTAAGGTCTTCAGTTCCAATTCTTTTGTTCATTTCTTATTGCTGGAATTTCATTTTCTTTTCTTCCTTTCTTAAGTCTTCTCTTTGATGACTAAACTGAAAAAGAGAAAAAGGACAATCAGGCAGGTGTCAGAGGGATACAGGGGTGTGTGCTCTGCCAAGACAAATTCATACTTAGAAACACACACACAGAGAAACTACCAACCACAGCTCTGGCATTACCCCACTGGACCCTCACCATCAGTGACCACAACTGCCACCATCCACACAAAATGAATGCAGAGGGCTCTGGAAGCAGAAGACACTGGATTTAGGCACAAAGGAATCCCATCTACCCCCGTCCTCTCCCTGGCTGTCTGGAGACCACTCTTCAGCCAGGCTCTGCAGGGACACACCGCTCTGGACACAGCTGTGAGCTTGCAGTGACCCCTGAGCAGGCATGAAGGCAACCAAACACCTCCAGAAGATGGATGAGGAGCTGATTTCTACCTGTGCCTGGCTTTGGAACACCACCACCCAGACCACTGAAATCACAATTCATCTTCTCCAGACTCTCAAACAGAAAAGCAGCCAACAGCCATCATGGTGTTTCTCTTAAGTCCATGGTATTAGGAATTCAACCAGTGGGCGTGAACCACAGAGATGAACACCAGGATTCAAGGCTTGGGAGGTCTTGGAGAGGTAGCAACCAATCCACCTGCATCACAAACCCAGCAGCACCCAAGCCCTTGAAGAATGAGTCCCTGCTGGGGAAAGTCTGTGGCTGCTGCTCTCCACACCCAGCTCCTGCAGTTCCTGCTCATCCCATTAATGTGGCTACATGTCATTGGTCCCACCACAGCCTGAACCTGTCTTTTGCTTTGCCTGCCCTCCAGGCAGTGAGTGAGGAGTGGGACACAGCAGGAAGGGGAAAGGAACACTAGTAAAATACAAAGGGAAAGGAAGGTGCCAGAAAAAGCACAGAACAATTAGAAAGAGCCCTGGCAATTAATATATTCCCAAATTAGCAAAAGTGTCTAGCAGAAGACAGCACCAGACACGACATGACAGCCACTCCACCTTGCAGCAAAACCAGGGCCGTAACTCTGTCCTTTACACAACCCACACAAGCAGCAGCCAGGCCAGAACGGCAGCCACTGGCACCCTGGTTGCTCCACAAAAAGGACCATCTCTACCAGCGTTTCCATCACTACTTTGTTCAGATAAAAAGCTGGATTGAGACACTGCAGCAGATTTTGTGTCAGCTTTCTATAAATTAATGCCTGGAGGTCTTGATGCTACTCACTTCCCCTTCAGGACCAAGCAGCAATTGATCAGACACTTGTAGTGCCGAGTAAACCCCAGGACATGTTTCTCCTGTCTGGTTTTCAAGCCACTGCACCAGCACCACTGGCAATACCATTTCTACTGAGCACAGCCAAGACTTCAAGGTACAGCATTCCAGGTAGTAAGTAACTCCACAAACGATAATTAAAGCCTGTAACTGAGTCCTCCCAACTAATCAGTGCTTGTACAGCCACAGCCCAAGTTCTGTGCTACAGGCATGCTCACAAGTGCAGCCAGTTTGGTTACAACATGAACAAGACCAGCCCAAACCTCAAAAGGTAAAATTCAAGGAAAGTGTCAAAAGAAAACACAAGCCAGGCATAAAATCATCCCCTTGAGAAGCTGCGGACACGCACCCGGATGATGGTAGAGATGGTAAGCCGGTATTTACTCAGCCCCGCCCTGCTCAGCCTCGGGAGCGGACGTGTTCTCAGCTGGTGGTTCGGCTGTCTTCGTCTCTTTGCCATCTTGTGGTTTAGGGTTCTCTGGGCGTCTGCGTCGGTAGTTGAAGTTACGACGGTACCGACGTTGAGGTGGCTGCTGACTTTGGGTCTCATCCCCTTGGTTCTCTTTGTCTTCTTCGTTCCCATCCTCTCTAGGCTGTCTCTGACGAGGAGGACCCCTGAAAGTCAAGCTAGGCTTTAACAGTGCAGCATCTGACCAGCGCCATGTTCTGTCTCTGTCGCTAAAAGGCAAGCTTTTTAAAAGCGGAATTTGATCTGCAGCATACCTGCGAAACCGCGGTCTATAACCTCGATACATGTTCTGCCTGACAGGTCTGCCTTGTTCTCCTGCACCCTGGTTGTCAGCACCCTGCAAGACATGAGGCAAAAAGTCCATCTCGGTCCCATGTAAAAGCTCATTAATGCCTCAGCTAGTCCAGCCTGTGAAGAAGATGGGGGCTGTTGGGTGAAGGCTGAGGTGTAAAAGGTGGGCAGCAGTCCTAGGGCACAAGAGTACACACCGCACAGAATCTGTGTTTCTTTCAGTTAATCACAAAGGTTTAAACATGATTTGTTGGGTCTGTTTTTTAAAAGCTGTAACATTAAGATCTTCACAATCACATCTGCTCCTGTTTCACCTTATCAAAACCATCCCAAGTATCTACAAAAAACTGCACCCCACCACCCTGGTCCAAAGCCCCAAGCCAGTTTCAGCAACCATTACCTCCACTATCTCTCCCTGCACGGGAGGGTTGGAATATTGTGGTCGACGCCCGTAGGGCCTACGCATATAGTAAGGTGGGTACCGCCGCCTGCGGTAGGGACGGCGTTGCTGGGCTTGACCTTCTGGTATGTTCTCTGCTCCTTCGTTTTTTTCCCCACTCTCACTGTTCTGGTAGTTTTGCTGGTAGTTGCGTGGAGGACCCCTGCGACGTGGATATCGTCTGTAATGGTTACGGTCTGCTGCGTATTTGCTGCCTTGCACTGGGACTCCACCAGGACCTGTAACATTAGCTGCCTCCGCACCCTAAAGAGCGGGGACAGCATTAGGTGAACAGTCAGCACCAAATCAGTTAGCGTAATGTAATTTAGTACCAAGTGATGATTTACATCCACATTGTCAAGCAATGAAAAGCATTCATTCCCTTGGATGATATCAGGCATTGACTCAAACCACAGGCACCACCCCAAAGCCTGCAGACCCAGTTTTCCATGCAACCCCAGAGATGTGTTTACCTTTTCTCCCTCAACCACATCAAATTCCACGGTCTCTCCATCTCCTACGCTGCGGAGGTACTTCCTGGGGTTATTCTTCTTTATGGCAGTCTAACAACAGAACATTGCAATATTACATTTACAGGCACAGCATGAGAATACTACTTAGCACATATGAAGTTTTTTTAAAGGATTAAGGAATTTGAGTATTTAGTATCTTAAGAGGAAGACCTGTACTCCTGAAAAATTAAACCACTACGCAAATCCAGGAAGCCATTAAATGTACCTGCATCACTATAGTTCTGGCCTATCTGAAGTGTGCAACAGCTTTACTATTGACTGGAAACAGCCGTCAACACCATCTGCAAGCTGGAAAAGCAGTCTGAAAACAAACCGACAAAAAAACCCCCCACAATACAGGCTGGCCATAGTATTCCTGACCAGAGTTGAGCAGATTCCCAGCCCTCTGCCACTGCAGCACTGTGGATAGTACATTACACATGGCCTAAGCTACATAAACATGGCAATGGACAGAAATCAAGGGACTTCTTCCCCTGAGGCTTCCAACACCATTGCTTCAGCCACATCAGTTAAATACAGATCTACTCTAGATGCGTTATTACACATCAGGGAGTAGCCCTTCCAAGGTGTCAGCACCAGAAAAGCCTCTGTTTTGGTATCTGCGCTTTATATCACTAGAGAGCACTGAATTTTCTGTGCTATTCAGCAGTGGATTAAATACTATTAACTCATCTGTCAAAAATGCCCCACTCTCAGCCACACTCTGCTTATCAAACCTTTAACTGAACAGTAATACAAGTATAACCATAGTTCCAAAAAATACCAACAACAGAACTTTACTGTCCCCCCCCCCCCCCAAATGGAACAAACCCTATGGAAAAACTTGCCCACAAGTCTCAGGCTTATTACAACAGCAGCTGAGTCTAACAGCCCTTCACTAGCACCAAGCTTAATAATGGGAAAGAGAAAAGGCATGCACAGCAATAACTCCTAAACCAAGTTGATTTCTTTCAGGTTAGATCCCTAAAACTGTCATGTCTTATGAAAATTATTTAAGCCAATCACTGCTAAACCATGCTTTTAGAAAATGTAGACAGGAGTTACTTGAGATATCTCATGAGATACCCAAGATCTGACTTGTCAGTCAAGGTCACTACAGCTTACCCCACCTGCATATCCGAGTACTCAAGTCTGGAACCTTTCCTCCAGGGTACACATTCCTGCCTCAGTCACAGATAGGCCAGATGGCTCTGTTCTTTCTCCACTGCCCACTGCAGACTGGTCTTTTCTAAACAAATGCCTCTGCATATTAACAGCAGGTAATTCAGACACAGCAAAAGCAAGAAGCAGAAAGCTGACAAACCAAACTCAAGCCAGAACGCTTTCCAGGGGTTACTTTCTCCTCCCTTTGTTTTTCTGACACCAGCAGTATATCCCTCGCTCCAAACAAAAGAGCAATCCACAGACTCTGAAATGCCAGAGGTAAACCACACTCGGCTGATAACTCTTTGTGGGCTGAGTCCAAAAATGAGATCCCAGGACAGACAGGGCAAAAAGCACACTGCTGACCACAGCCCTACTAGTCAGGCAAGGGATTAAGCTAAGGACAACCTGCTCCATGACAATCCATAGGTGGGGTCCACAGTCTCACCCTGGGCTAGCTTCCAGAGGTTTACATGCTCACCACATGTCATATCTAAATGTACATTTCTGTTAACCTGAAAAAGCGCCCATTAAAATGTTTGCAGACTTTCACTGAAAGCCTGGAGCAATAAATTCTGTACAAGTTTTGCCTAAAAAAACACCAGTCTTCACTGCCACTTCATCCCTATTACAGGTCAAGTAATTCCTCTCCCTGCTGCAAGCTTTTACTTTATTTCCCTGTGCCTACTTAACAACTATATGAATTCACAAAGCAACTTAACTGGACTTCAGTTCCCCCCAACTCCAGCCAAGCATACCTGCAGACAGTGCAACTCCCATCACCACACAGCACCAGCCCACTGAACCCCATGTGCCTCCTGTCCTCAGACAGATGAACATGGATATTCAAACCCCCAAATGCAACCATCCTCTACTTGTAACCCAATAGCAAGAAACAGTTGTGTTCAAGTAACAGCTCTTTGAGAACATGAGGCTCTTTCACTGGTTCAATCCTCCATACACAGGTCATGCACAGTAAGTTTCAGAGGTAATCACCTTTCAGTTCCAGGGAAATCTTACCTGATGGACAAACACATCTTCCTTGGTGTCATTCCTACAAGACAACAGGAAATTGAATTTCATGTATGAAATGCACAACTATTTAAAAATTCACTTTCTTGGGGTGGGGACAAAATATGATCTGTCAAGACAATGAGCTTCCAACATCAGTCTTGCTCCTTAACTATCTCTCAACTAGTCCCCCTGCTACCTTACCACTTAAGTAAGGAGATTGCACAGCAGTCTACGCAAGGTTCAGAGCACACGCTAAAGCCCAGCTATTATGTGTGAAAGTGTTCTTCCTCCCTCCTGCACACCCCTCTATCCTTCACACTCCCCTGAAAGAGATGTTCAAAGAACACCGCTTGGTAGTGATCTGTCAATCATCTGGTAGTGCTCTATGTGGGAGATTGGCCACTGCAATCTTTGAAGCAGGCTATGACATCATCATGCATGCATTGCGTGATCTGTCCAGAGTGACACCCTCAGCCTTGAGGTCTCCCTCATTTAAGGGGCAACACTACCATCTGACTGCTGAAGGCAGTGGGGCTAAATAGTCAGGCTGCATCTGTGAGCACAGAGAGGGAAGAGCTTGGGTCTCTCCCTCAAGAGAATAGCTCAGGTCCGTACCTAGAGGAATCCAAAAGCATCCTTCAGCATGACCATGACACAACTTTCACAAAGACCACGCTGCAGCCAGACAACCACAATATGGTACCAACTTCAGTCAGAAAAGTTTCTGTTCTGCAGTTATGAGGCATAGCTGAAACAAACAGCTTCTGCACTCGTTTGAGAGCTGTATGTGCCATTTCCACCACACACAGCAAGCTTACAGCCACACATCCAAGCTCACATTGTACCAACTGAACCTCACTGTGGTGTTAGTTTCCTTAGTCTGTGGAACAGTTTGAATCAAAGCAGCTTTTCTTTCTTAGAAAGACTGATCAAAGGCGCTGCAAAGCAAGCTTGTGTGAAAATGCATTCAGAACCGGAGAGCTGACCGCTATGGGTAACACAATAAAGAGCTTTAGTTTTCTAAAGATAAAGCCAGGTGTTCCTCACCACTGGTTTTAAGATGTGAGGATGACAAGCCTTTGCCAAAAAGTCAATCCAAGACATGGCTATTCTGTCAGACTGCACCAGTAAAAGCAAGTCACCTCGTTTCCTCATGGAATTGATGCCTTTAAGCCTCTAAGGTTACTGGAAAAAGATAATCAAAAGCTGACAAAGCAGAGCCAGTCTGACCATCTTATCTCCAAGGCTCCACAGTGCAGAATCCAGAACTCCTTGTACACCCCAAGCCTAAAGAGTCTTCGAATTTTCTTACCAGAAGCTCCAAAAGCTAAAAACCTTCAGAAGAGCTCAGTAACAGGTTTTCGGCATCTCAGCACCTTCCTTCACTCTCCACTGATGGTAGCAGGCAGTGCTCACCATCTGCACTCAGCGAGCATGGACTCAATGGTGATTTTGGGCAACCACATCACAAGCTTGTTTTGGAAGTCCTTTTGAAAACACAGTTTCCATTTAAGAGGACACTGGAGTTTTAGACCAACAAATGACTTGGTTACACAGGCACAGCTCAAGGTGTACACACAGTGAGGTTAAAAAAATATACTGGTCAATCTTAAAGCCCACCTGCCACACAATTCCCAATGGTTTTCCAGCAAGCACATCTGGAATCAGTGCACGCACTGCCACCTGGACAGTGGTGGCACTTTCTCAAAGAAAGTGAAATGTGTAAGTGAAACCCCTGCTCTAAAGGCCTAACAAGCCATTTGACTTATCTGTGCACTAAAATGACTCTCCCCTCAGTACCTTTAATCCGTAAAAATAAGAATTAATCGGACAAGCAGAGAGATTAAGGAAACATCGCTGTTCAGTCCAGCGGAGCAATAAGTACGGAGCCAGATCTCAATGCACAGCTCTAGTTATGGTAACAGGAGCAGTCAGTGGCTTGCACGTCCATTTATTATTTTACAACTGTGAGAAACAACTGACAGCCACTCAGAATCCAAACCTTATTTCAGAAGGGAAAGGCACTTTTTACATTAAAAGAACACAGGAAATACCTGAAGTTAATGTGCACTACACCAAAGCTAAACTTTGGTTCCCAAGCTAATTTTAGCTGCAGGTAGACCCAGCTGAAGCAAAGACAAGGAAGGGCAGGAGCTCCTGCAAAGTTTCCCTTGCAACACGGCAGACCAATTGCAGACTTCAGGAAATGTCCTCCAGTTCAGCTCTCAGGCTGCGGCGCTAATCTCATGATAACACGAGATCACAATGGGTTTCTCGTTAAAAATGGCAACCTCAGGGATTAAACAGCTGCCAAGTTAATGGCTGGGAAAGCCATTCAGATGTCTTAACTAGCTGATGGCGCTTCCTCGCTTGACTCACATCACTGAATGTTCCCACTACAGGGGAACGGGGGTGTGTGTGTGGAAAAGCCTTCCCTGGAGGTAGAGTTTGTGGCCTATGAATTTATACACATTTACAGAAGCCAGACACTAAAGCGGACAGCACCAGTGACTACACAACATTTAACATTCAATCCTACAGGAAGAATGCAAACTGAGCAGACACAGAAACAAGTTTTAAAGGTGCAGACAAAATCAACTAAGGAGCCTGGTAGACACTTAAGACTGGGTTGTAACAGATACTTACATCAAAAACACACCCCCCCCCCCCCCCCCAACACCCCCCACAGCCGAAAAACAAAAAAAAAAAAAAAAAAAAAAAAAAAACGCAACCCCC
>JANHGN010012710.1:14188-38428 GCA_024605025.1 Megaceryle maxima
CCCCCCCCCAAAACAGTGGTATTTAAGCCAAACCTAAAAAAAAGATCTAATAGAAACACCAGTGCCTACACTTGCTTCCCTCAAGAGGGATTACCAAGTCTTCAGCCAAATTCTGAACCTGTGAGTGAGGTACAAAGTCTTTAAGGGAAGTTGTTCTTCATAATATGGCCCCTGCAAAACAACCTGTGGAGAGACCCTCCAGAACCAAAGGGCACCACAATTCCCCGTTTTTTTCACAACTGTTTTGCAGAGCAATTCCAGAGCTTATCTGGTACTGGACAGCTTCGCTCATATTTCAATATTAAGTATTTACACAACTCTTTAAGGGTTCAAATACTACTTTAAAATCAGCTACTGCCACTAAAACAACCTTCTAGGCACTTAAGACCCCTTTATAGACTCCAGTCTTGAGACAGCAAAGAAATCTGTATTTTGCTTGTTTCCCCATACATTTGGTGTTTCCTCAAGAGCAAGTTTTTAACTACCAAGTGCTCAAAGCCATTCTTGCTTGCATTGACATGACTGAAGTTCATGCAGTTCAAACATGTATTTTATGTGCCTTACCAGCCTTCAGACTTTTATACCCTTGAGAACAAGAATACCCCAAAAACCCAAACAAACATAAAAAAAAAGGTGTAAGAAACACGACCAGAAAACAAATTCATTAGGTGAACAAGGCTCTTGCTAAGAGGAGCCAACCAAGAACAAACGGGTGTGGTAAGAACTTCTACGATGGAGGCAAGACACATCGGTTTCTTCTGGCAAATGTCATGAAGCCGGGTGACAGAGGCGCTGCTCCTGCTGCCCCTGGGGCCACCCGCCCCACCGCCAGCAAGCCCGCGTCACCCAGCGCAGCGCCCGCCCCCGGGCCCAGGGCCTGCAGGGCCCCGGCCCAGCCCCCGCGCCAGCCCGGGACCTCTCGCCAGGCGCTCACCTGTTGATGAAACCGTAACCGTTCCTCACGTTGAACCATTTCACTGTTCCCAAAACCTTCGTTGCTGCGGGAAGAGAGGAGGGAGCGGAGGGGGAGAGGCGGCGGCGTCAGGGCGGCACGTGGCGGGGCGGCGCACACAAAGGCCCCGCGTGGCGGACATTTTGAGCCGCCCCGCCCCCACCCGCCGACACGCGGGGCCCGGCGGCGCGCGCGGGAGGAGGAGAAGGAAGAGGCGGCGGCGGGCACCCAACGGCCGCCACGGGCGCGAGAGAGGCGGCGCGCGCGCACCGCCCCTCAGCGAGGGGGAGGTCGCGCCGCCCCTCAGCGATGGCGGGGCGCGGGGGCGGGGGGTGTCTCGCGCCGCTGCCGAGGCCTCCCAACCGTCGCAAATTTCCCCCCCCCCCCCTTCCCCTCACCGATGACCTTCTTGTCCCCGCCGGCGGGAGGCGCCGCCGAGGCCAGGCCGCTGCCCCCGTTCCCGGTGCCGCCGTTAGGCTTAGAGTCGGCGGGAGCGGCGGGGGCCGCCGCGGGAACGGGGGCGGCGGGCGGCTGGGTCTCGGCCTCGCTGCTCATGGCGGCGGCTGTTCGGTGCGGACGGTGGTGGTGACTGGCTGTTTGCGCCGCCTCCCGCGGTGTGATGGTGACTGAGGCCGGCCGTGGGGGGGCTGCTCCCTGCTCCGGGCTCGCTGAGCTCCGCTCTCCGCTCCCGATACCGATCGAACTGGCCACAATGGCGGCCCGCACCGGCTAGCCACCCCGCGCGCCCCGCCCGCGCGCGACGCGATTCGCCATCCAGGATGCCCGTTAGATGGCGAGCGAATCCGTTGGCTCTTCCCCTCCCGGCCACAGCCCCTCCCCGAACGCCCATTGGCGATAGCACCTGCCTTTCCTCGCAAACGCGCGCCCATTGGCTGTTTGGGCCGCGGCTGCCCAGCTGCCTTTTCTTACCGGCCTACGCGGAGTCCCCGCCCCCGTTCTCTGATTGGCCGCCGTCGCAGCTCCCGCCCCCAACGGCTCCGACTGGGGAAGTGCGCGCGGCCATGTGGCGGCGGAGGACGCTCCGTCCCCTCGCGCTCCGGAGTTGCCAGCAGTCGGAACAACGCCCGCCCCGACGGCGCTTTCCCTTGCACGGGCCAGAGCGATGGTGTGGGCAGCCGCCGCCTCTGGCCCTGGTACGAGGGCTTGGCGCAGCTCCAGTGCTTTCCCGCGGTGCGCCACTCCCGTTAAGAAATACAGTAATCAGCGCTCGGGAGCGGTAATGAATGTCACAGAGGGATGGGGCCGGAGACACGGCAGAGCTGATTAAAGCATGGAATGAGGTGCAGTTAAAGCGTTGCAATGAGCCTCCTGGGGTCGGGGGCTTGGGCTGGTCTAAGCCCACCGCGGGGCGAGCGGCCCGGTCCAACCTCACACCTTGGGATACAGGCAGCCCTGCGCTGCCTCCCGGTGAGGAGGAGGAAGGGCTGTCTGGGCTTTGGTTACTGAACTGTGCTGCTCCTGGAGGGGGAATCGGCAAGGGGTCCACTCCCTCTGCTTGTGCTGCTCCCCACAGAGTTCCTGTGGCTGCACCTGCCTGGGTAGTTATTGAAATAAATGCCTCCTAATTGAGCCATTTCAGAGCCAGGCGGTAGCCCCAGGTGAGAGGTCTCTTCAACGTCTTGCCTTTAATTAACCACCTCCTAAGCATCCTTCCTCCCGGTGGAGTTTCTCTGTCAGAGGGAGAGGCTGTGTGGCAGCTTCTTGTCCCATGAGCCCTTCTCCCCATCCAGGCAGTTGGGAAAGCATCACTGCTGGGTTCTTCCTGTTGCTCAGAGAGATCCAAGATCTCTGCCGGATTCCACACAGGGAAGTTCCAGGAGAAACCCAATGTGCTCATCCACCACATTATTTTCCACGGGCACTTGAAAAAGGTCTTTGTTGGCCACACATTCACAGCCCTGCCCTTGGCTAAGTCATCCACCCACACAAGAGAAGGGAAAGGTCTCTGGGAGCTGACCCTTCATTCCACCATATTTGCAAACAACATGTATTCCCTTGGTATCAGCCCTTCCAGCATCACCCATAAGTTACTGTTGATTTCCCCATCCTAGTGTGAAAAACAGAAGCCAGGGGATCAGTTTCACCCAACAACCAGCACGGGCTTATGGATGCAGGTCTTGTCAAGTATCTTGGTAACTTCAACTCAGCTAACAAAGGAAATAATACAATCCTGTAAGGGATCTGCATTAGGATCATGACCTTGAAAATAGAGTGATAACAAAACTGCGTGATGTTCAGTAAGTCCACTGAAAAAAAAAGTCTTAAAATATTAAATAGCAAATAGGGAATTCACCTTATGTGAGAGACCCTAAAGGGAGAAAACTGGAGAGACCGCTTCAAATGTCAGTGATGAAACCTGTGAGGATGTCAGGGCCATGCAACTACAAAAGAAAACATGGGCCAACTAACAGCTAACATCTTTTGGGAGGGCAACAGTGCAGGGTCCAGGGGCTAATCTGCTCCTCAGATTAACAGAGGCAATCAGGAATTCTGCCTCCAGCTGTAGCATCCACAGTTGGAAGAAGATGCTGGAGCTCAGAGAGAGATCCATCTACATGCTCTGTAGCAGGAGATTCCAGGCCTTACTACATAGAACACAACTGTAGGGGGGGCTTCATCACAGGGGAATTAAGCCCAAATATGTGGTCTTCGGGAAAACTTTCAGCCAGCAGATAAGGAATAGCAAGATAAATAAGCTGGAAAGCCGAAACTCTGCACATTCAGCCTCAAAGAATTAGCCATGGGAACAACTTTTAAAGAGGTTGTAATGGATTAGCCTCTATTAATTAGTTTGGGGGAGCTCTCTGGCCCAGGAAGGGAGACAAGCTGACCATGGGGCTCCCTTCAGTTTTCCCCTCCCTAATGGGAGTTTTCAGTGCTCCTCTCATAGGAGAAAGCTCTCTGCATGCAGTCTTTTTAGGGTTGGAAAGCAAAGGGGTGGCATATGCTTTGTGTCTTTCATCACCTGATGTTCTGTAGGTACCAGAAGGTGAGACACCTCAGGCTGAAGAGAAGCGAGCTCAAGTGTCTTCAGGAGCTGCGCAATCCCAGGGATGGTGATCTGGAAATCCTGACAGCCAGAGCCTGCTTCAAGAACTTCCAGCAGCCGTGAGATGAGAGCGCACACAAAACCACACCTGCAGGACCTGTCCCCCAGCACGGCAGTGCTTGCTGCCCAGCACCAGGTAACGTGTAAGCCAATCACATGGACTGCACCGGCCCAAGACAGCGTGACACAGCATACCCCTGCTGCCCAAGGAGTGATGGCATAAGGCATGTGACAGAACAGACTTTGTCCCAACTCCTTTACATTTCATCTCATAGATGAGAGAAGTTACACTGTAGCCCAGTCCCTGTGAGGGGTGCTTTCTTGCCGCCCCACGCCCAGCAGGCAGGTGAGCCTGCAATTCAATTCTGGGAGAAAAAAGATTTTTTTCCACGAATGTGTACTCAGTTGCAATCTTTGTAACTACACAGCTCTGATTTCTACTCCTACAGCATAACCATTCTCTGCTTCCCAGCCCAAAGCTCTGCTCTAATGCCCCTGTAGCACCCAGGAAAATTCTTATAACACCTGTGGCGCATAACAGCCCCATGGCCTAGTGCTATCATGTGCCAGGGGAGGTTTTATCAATACTTGTTTACAATATGACTCACCTTAGAGCCCAGCAAACTCATAGTGATGGAAGTTCATGCCATACCAGTTTCTCATGCTTCAGAACGGCTGCACATAGAAAGGTTCTGGAGATTCCAAGGATCACAGAATCAGTATCACAGAATGGTGGGAGTTGGAAGAAATCTCTGGAAGCCACCTCATCCACCCCCCCTGCTCCAGCAGGGTCACCCAGAGCAGGGGGCCCAGCATTGCAGTATCCAGGTAGGTTTGGAATCTCTCCAGAGAAGGAGACTCCACAACCTCAATGGTTAGCCTGGACCAGGCTCTGACACCCTCACACCAAAGAACTTTCTCCTCCTCTTCAGATGGAACCTCCTGCGTTCCAGTTGGTGCCCCTCGTCCTGTCACTGGGCACTACAGACAAGAGTCTGGTCCCATCCTCTTGCCCCCCAGGGGCCCTTTAGCTCTTGCTCAGCATTGCTCAGCTCCCCTCTCAGGCTGCTCTTTTCCAGCTGAACAGCCCCAGGGCTCTCAGCCTTTCTCAGCACAGAGATGCTCCAGGCCTTCAGCATCTTTGCAGCCTCTCTTTCACTCTCTCCAATAGTTCCCTGTCTCTCTTGAACTGCAGAGCTCAGAACAGGACACAATACTCCAGATGTGGTCTCCAAGGGGCAGAGGGGGGAGAAGAACCTCCCTTGACCTGCTGGCCATTCTCTTCTGTATGCACCCCAGGAGACCACTGGTCTTGACTACAAGAGCCCACTGCTGGCTCATGGTTAACCTGTTGTCCACCAGCACTGCCAGGTCCTTCTCTGTAGAGCTGCTTCCCAGGAGATCAACTCCTCACCTGTCCTGGTGCAGGGGGTTATTCTTCCTCTGGTGCGGGACCCTGCTCTTGCCATTGCTGAACTTTGTGAGATTCCCCTCCACCAAACTCTCCAGCCTGTCCAGGTCTCATGCAGCTTTGGTGTGTCAGCCACTCCTTCCAATATTGTACCATCAGCAAACTGGCTGAGTGTGCACTCTGTTCCTTCAACCAGGTCACTGATGAACATGTTGAACAAGACTGGACCCAGTAATGATCCCCAGGGAACACCACTAGCTAGTTCTCAATCCAGCTGTCCACTCAACACACACAAGATGCCAAGAACCTCTCTGCTGGGAAGCCTGATTTACATGCTGAGTAGAGGAGCTGGTCTAGCATGGACCTGCCGTGCTCCTTTCACCCCTTCTTTCCCACTCTGAAAATGCCACGCAGCAGCACCTCTCAACACCATGCAAAGAAAACATTCTCCATGAAACGAGCTGGGGGATAATGCCCATCGCTGGAGATGCTACAGCCCTTCTCACCTGCAGAAGAATCTGTTCCCAAGCATGTTAACTGATGTGTGCTGCACACAGATTTAACAAAATTCTTTATTTTAATTTCAAAATGTAAAACAAAACAAAACAACCCACAGATAGATGCCAGTTATTAAATAACTTCAGGAGAATATCAAGAGTGGGGATCTGGCCTGCAGAGAGGACTGGGGCAGTGGGGGATCTGGATGTAGATGGCACTGCATGGAGCCAGCACAGGCCTAACCACTGGTGAAGGAACACTGAAACAAAGAAGATGCATGTCTGAAAAGCTGGACAAGCCATTCCCAACTCATCCTACAACAGCAGTGACACTGTGGGCTGCTACTGCAATCTGTCAAGTGAAGTGCCACTTGCTGCATGCAGTAGCTCTTATCAACCCTGAGCTAGAGAACTCCCAAGCCCCACTGGATCTGCAGGCCAGGACCGTACCAAGTAACAGGTTTAGCTGTCTGGAGGTGGGCAAGACAAACACTGTTCTTGTCTACAGGCAGCCGGGTGCAAAAGGCAGGTCCTAAGACCTAGCTGGAAAGGAAGAGAGGTGGCACCAGCCTTGTACCTAGAAATGAAAAGCTTCCTGTCTCAAGTTGGATGTTGGCCAGAGATCATGTACTACAAATTAAAATGATCAACAAGTCTGGGCCTGAGAACAACCCTAAAGGGGACCTGACCCATCATCATAGGCAAGAAAGCCTGTTAACAACATTATCCCTATCTTCAAATGCCTATAAATGCCACCAGAAGTACCAGGGAAATGAAAGAATGATTTTGATCCCCGTTGTCACTTCATCAAATAGGAGGAGCTCCCAACAGTCTGAAGTGCTGCAGATATGAAAGACTTTATTATGGAAGCAGGGACATGTCTTCATGGGCAACTCCAGATGTCTTTGGAAATCATTTAAAGGAAGGTCAAAAATTGTAGAGATTTGCTTTCGTCAGTGCCTGATGAAATTTGAAAAAAATCAGCAACCAAAAGGCTAATACAGCATATTTTTTACAAGCTGCAGCCTGACACACGGAAATCTGGACATATTTGTTTAAATGCTCGTGGTTTTTTATAGGGAAGTGGGCGGACAAATGGAAACAGAATATTGTACATTAGCCTGAGCTCAGCCTTGAGCCTACTGGTTTAACCAAAGTGAAGCCTGAATAACAGTAAATGCTGAAAACACCTCCCATCAGATGAGGACAGTGGTATTTTTTCAAGTGAAGGTAAGCCTACATAACAGAGTAATTCCTTGGCCCTTCAGTGGTGGCAGTCCTATGGCTGTACTGGGCAAGGAGGCTCAAGTCCTCTCTTCATCCTCTTCTTTTCTCAATCCCTGTTTTCCCCACACATGGCTGCTCTGCTTTCTGTAGCAGTGGGAGAGTTCACCAATCTGCAGGTCCAAGTGAAGCCCCTATCCCCAGACTGTCTGGGAAACACCAGCTGGATTCCTGCTGCAGTTGCCTTTCATCGACTAATTTCTAAAGCCAAGGCTTTGAGGCAGCCAAGCTCCACGCAAGGCAGAGCGCCAACGAGCCCACCTCTCCCTTGATTGCAGTTGCAAAATCTTATCCCTTGTCCCACATCGCTGCCTCTGGTATTTGTGTAGCCCAGAGGAAAGCCAGTTCAGGTAGTTCATCTGGCAAAAAACCTAATGCTGTTAGAGTAGCATTTTCTGGTGTCTCATTGAGCTGAGTCAGCTCTCTGCAGGCTCATGTGAATGCCAAAGTAAGTCAAGAGGAAAGTAAGGAGTGGAGCAGCCCAGAGTTCAGTTGCACTGGGAGTCTGTGAAGATTGAGACTTACCACATTTCTGTTCCATTGCTTTACATTTCCCCACACTGAGAGATCACAACTGGCAGCTTGGGTTTGTTATTTGGACCTGTAGGCACATTCTGGGGACAAAGATATAATGTTAAATCTTAAAAAAGCACATCACATCCTGTGAGTGACAGGTACTTGAAGACTGGTTAAGAGGTGTCTGTACAACATCAGAAACAGGGAAATCTAGATACAGCTCTGAGTAACATCTAGAGTAACATGTAATTGCTGTGAATTTTGGCAGAGAACTCGCTGTTGTGCACAGAGGTTTTGGATACAGACCCCAATCCTTTCAACAGGAGGGAAGGAACAGAGCATAAATGAGAGCTCCTCATGAGTTACAACTTTAAAGTTAATTACAGCTGCCACAAGCAAAGCAAACTTGGATTTGTACAGCAGGGGAATCCACACAAAGAGATAGTCATGAAGCAAGGCTCACTCTGAACCTCTCATTCTGCTGGACTTGGCTGTTCTTTCCAGTCTTTTACTGTTTTCTTTTAACTTGTCCATCACTGCAGTGATGCACAAAGAAGGTGCACCACAATCCTTCCATCTGGCAAAGAGGGTGACCAACGCATGGCTTAGAGCATACAGTTCCTTGTGTGTGATCTCTTCTCCACACCTCACAGTTGTCAGGTCTGCGTTCATCTTGCTTTTTACATTTAGATTAGGGGCCCTTGTGCACATTATCCCATGTGTGTGCCATGTCATCTGTCTTGAAGAACTCACTGCTATTTGTGAAATCTATTCATTATCCTGCTGTGATACCCAGTCACAACACTGGTAGCAACCACCACCTCGAGTACATTTATATTCAGCTTCTGGAAGCCCATCAGAAAATTAGTTTAATTTTTCTTATTAAACATGCTGATCACAGATCAGTAGAACTGATGATCTGGCATCCACTGAATAATCCCAGGCAATGGCACAGAAGTGATCTGCTTTACACTCTGATCTGAGTTGCTGATGGAACAGCTTTTCTATTCAGCTTCCTGGACAAATGCAAAGCATTGCAAATAAAGCTGCAAGAGCACAATCCCCACTCAAACACTAACCAGTAACCACAAGTGCACAGCATTCCTACAGTCAATCTATATGACAGCCTTTGCCTCAACAGATTTCCTGCTATTTTATAATGATGACAACTGATAATACCAGTTATCAACACCGGTATTCCCTGGTATCCAGTAAAGAGAGAGCAGGAGAGATTCCAATGTGGACATTCAAAGAGAAATAGGCAAATTCAACTTACTTCAATTTTTCTCATGACCAACAGTCCATCAACAATTTTACCTAGAATGAGAAAATTTATCCACTTCAATATGGCCAGGTTTTGCCTTTGCTCCCCTGGCTCATCACAGGTACACGCATTTTTAATCCTCCTGAAAAGTCTCCTGCAGTGTATAGCTACTGGGCACTTCAGGGTTTGTTACTAATCTCTAAACTGACGAAGAAAAAGCATTTTCCTCTTAAAACATGTTCCACATTCGGAACAGATGAAGTGCATTTTCCCATTGCAGGGGTGGCACATGTAGAAATCGAGGGTTTTGAGATTCCAGCTGTGCTAAAACCTACACCTCTATCAGTATAACCTTTGTAATGATGCAAATGCAGCAATAAACAATATCAGTGTTACTTAAGAATCTGAGGAAGCATTAAGTAGAATATCAGCTTAAAGGCTGGCCTTGACACTCTACAGCTTAAGTGACAGTACATGAAAAGTCAGCAGATGTAGTTTCATAGAATTATTATCTAAAAACCCTGCTGAAAGCTCAGTCCTCTCTGACAGCAGAGAAGAAAATGAGACCTTCTCTCGTCTGTCCCTTGTGCACTGGCACAAGGATTTATTTAGTAGCTCGATACATTGATCAAGAAACTGATCTAAAGCTAACCTGTGAAAAAACATGTTTCAATTCAACAGCATCGGGCTGCACTGACACCTCTACTGAAACAACCAAGGGAGAAAGAACAAGCAGCCCATGACTCTTCTATTTTAGTGGCTGTGCCATGCGGAGTATCCATGAGCTGGTACAAGAGGTGTCTGCCACAGGTACTCACCAAACACAACGTGTTTTCCGTCCAACCAGTCACATTTGGAGCATGTGATGAAAAACTGGCAGCCATTGGTACTTGGACCACTGTTTGCCTGGAGGTTGAGAATGGCAAAATATAAAAAGCGTTCCGAAAACTGAAGGCAGACACATCTCACATGAAAGAGCTATTGCTCCAGACCTAGCCTAGCTTATTTTTTTAGCTTATTGCTGCATAAAGCAAAGGAAGCAAGATACACATCTGCAGGAGAGTACTCTGTGCTTGGATGTGGCAGACCACTGAGTCTGCTCACACCAGTGTGCGCAAGAGCCACGTCATCAACTTTTTATTATAATTTTACAAAGGCACGTTCTGCACAAGGCAGTACTGAAATCTGGGCTCTCGAGCTTGCTTCTGAAAAAAGGATGAACTTTTTGATGATTACTAACTGGCTGCATTGTCCTGGGAAACACTGAAAGCCAGGAATGAGGACAAAAAGCAGCTGATTTCTGCTGTCTCAGAAATAAAATAAAATAAAAAGGTGTCTTTTCAAACAAACAAAGGTGTCTTTTCAAACAAAAAAGGTGTTTTTTTGATCAGGATGATAAAGGTAACAATTGCATTAGCTCACAGGAACAGTGTAATGCTGATGTGAAATTTAATTCACACTTGAGTGCAACACCCAGAGCAATCTCTGTTGAGAAAATGTCTCTGCAACACTGAAGTCCCACCAATTTTTGAAAGCTCTCTTGACAACCAAGTGTGTTTCTGTGCTGACAAGTGAACTGGGAAAGCTCTGCAGCTGCAGAAGTGCACAGGACATGGTCACATTGGAATTTTGCTTACTGCTACCCAGCCTTGGAAAGATCAAGGCGGGGCAGACCATGTTTTGGCCCAGAACGACTCCAGAGCCACGCTACTTTAACACAAAGCTGGCAATACTCAATCTCTTCTCCCACACCACAGTACACTGGTTGTTTGGCTGTGTTGTGAGACCTTTTTCTGGGCCGTGCTTTGAATGGGACAAATAACCCACATGGTGAATGCCCCAAGCAAAAGGTTTTAAGGGCAGGGCAGCTGAAAATGCTGGGGAAGAAGCAGATGTGGACAGGAACACTGAAGCACTGGCTCCACTTGCCTTCTACTGGAAGAGTCAGTGTATTGTTCCTACCAGACAACACGCAATGGTTGCAGTTTTTCCTACAATGTTGAACAGGAAGCATATGTTATAAAAGATACCATGGTAACACTGCTATGGCTTTGAAATTCCCAAATCTCTTTGTTTCATCCTTGCTGAGGTCAGTGTTTGCTAACAGTATTGGAGAAGAAGAAACCACCACCACTTGCCACAGTATGAAAACTGTAATAATCAACTGAAAGCTGATGAAAACAGGGCCTGCCCTAGCCCTCCAACAGGTAACAAAGAAAGGATGCTGCAGAATCAGGACTTTCCTGTTACTTGACACATTAACTCATGAGTAGCCTTCTGACTAGTACTTAAAAAGCAGGTCTTTCAGACCTTGCATCCAACACTGGAGATTTCTGTTGTCTGGCAAATAAACACTTGGGAAAAAGGCACAGAGAAAGTACCAAAAGCTTTTTCGTTTTATAATTGTCTTTGTTTTATACTCACCATAGAGAGCAACCCAGGAGCAGAGTGTTTCAGCTTGAAGTTTTCATCTGCAAAAGGACCCCTATATATACTGGCTACTCCAGTGCCATCTCCCTGTGCAAGAGAGGTGCTCCGTTAGCCACAGCATTTGATCTGTAGCAACTGCTACAGAACAATTACATTTAAAAATTAGATTTAAAATACTTGAGCAAAAACACAGGGTTAAACTCAGCCCAAAATGGGTGTACTGCCAGCAATGAACACATTTCATGTTTTGTTTCTGAAGAGGAACAGTCACTGCTTTCTAACTACACAGTACAGTGTTTGCCACCCCAGTCTTGGCAGAAACCCATGGCGATGGTAAGGATTAAGTACAAGGCTCCCAGAGTGAGCTGGAGGCTACAGGTTGCTTGGCATGGGTCTACCTGCATCTGTCAGAGGAAAGGGAGGAGACTGGTATGGTCTGGTGTGACAAGTAAAGCAGAAGCGGTTGTGTGGAAAAAGTTGGCTGATGGTATGTTTACTTATTTCACCTTATTTTCTGTGACTTCACTAGAAACAGGAAGTGATGTCTCTGTTCAGCAAGGACAGTTTCTAAAATACAGATTTCTAATTTTTGCTGTACTTTCTACCAAGTTGAGACATCTTGTACTTTGCTACAAGCCCAAGCAATCAGCTCTCCAGACACTTCTAAATTGCAGCAGCATGGCCTGTGATGGCTGCAGATTTCAAGCTCTGACTGCTCACAAGTTTTAACTTTGCAGAAGCATGATGTTCATATAAGACATGTAACTTGTGGGACTGCTGAAGGACCACCCAGCCCTTTGGTCCAGTGTGGCAGAGACACTTCTGTATGACACCCAATGGACTGAGCAGGGGCCTGTCAAACGGAACAGCCTTAGAAGATGCTGCAGTGAGGAATCCTTCAGGGAAAGCTGAAGAATCCACACAAACAGGTTGTTTTCACATAGTGAGGTAAATTTGCTATTCTGACAGAAATTTGCCTTTCTGTGTTGCTTCAGCCCCATTTCTTCTGCCTTGCCGTAACCTATCTCCCTTCACTGCTTTTCTACTTAATATACACATGCGTTATTAGGGCAAACTTAACAGGAAAATCAGATGCCAGTAATGCACGTGCACAGCCCCACATCTTTTGCTCTGCTTGCCTCACCCTTGCTTCCTTTCCTCCTGCTCTCTGTGGTTTACTTAAACTGTTGTCTCTGAGACAGGAACACACACTCAAGCTTAGTGGTCAGTGTGACCGTTCCTGCTCCCCAGGTGGCTTTGTAATAAGTGTAATTTATAAATTACAAATCCTGGTGCAATCTATGATGCTTGTTGAGTTTCAGGAGAAGGAATAAAGCCCACTGGGACATTTGAACAGCATCACAATTTGCAACTACTTAAAGGTCTGGTGTGGCTGAGCCACCAGCTGTGTGGTCAGTTCTCCTTCATACAGCCAAATTTGATACATTTTGTATTTAAAAAAGCCTTATTACCACCCTCATATTTTAAAACTCTTCCAGAAATTAAATAATTTGGGTCCTAGGACAGTGAAGAGACCCTGCAGTCTTCCAGCCTTCCTTACATACTCTGCTTATCCTCAAATCAGATCATGACTACCACTGTGGGCACCAAGTCTTTTCTATTTTGAGACAATTCATTAACAAAATTTAGTTTTGATTTAAACCATCTCTTGAACTAGGAATTTGACTATGTACTCAGGGTTTCCCTCCACAAAGCTAACATAAATTTGCAGGGCTTCTTGTTTACTGGGGACAGAAGAATGAGGAAGGACAACTGGGTAAAAAATTATTTGCAGGTTTGAAAAGCTTCTAGCTACATTGCCACACTTTTTTAGAGAGGAAGTGTTTTGGGAAGGAGAATGTATGTTCACTCAAGACTTGTTTTCAAGTACATGACAGTAATGCTATCAGGAAACCTCCAGTTACTACTGAGGGCATACAGATCCCAGAGATCAGCATGGACCCTTGGAAGGAGCTACATATGGTACCATGTAGGAAAAGTAGAAAAGAAATACAGAAGTACATACATTTACAAAGTCACCTCCTTGGATCATGAAATCCTTTATTACCCTGAAAAGGCAAAAAAAAAAAACTTAGTTCTCAGTAGACAAATGCCTCAAGAAGTTTAATATGTGGTAAAAAGGAGTTCTACCTCACAGTGTGACCAAAGTTATCAGGGTCTCTGAATGCTACAGTCTACAACAAATATTAACTACTGGCTGCTCTCAGGCAATTTGGGACCCATTGCTGTTTGACCCAGGGCAGTGACTAGGTGACAAAGGCCAGAAAATTATCTCTGACTTGGCACAGTGGGCATGGGGGATCCCTCCCAGTGTGCCCAGCACATGCATCTGACAGCACCCCTGAATCCCCAGAAAGACGTTATCAGCTGTGACCTACAAATGCCTCCCAGACCGGTAACTCCTGGAGCCTGCTCTCCAACCACATCTACCTCAGGCTGCTGTTCACGTGCCTAAATAAAAGCAGATAGATCACCTGTGGAAAGTGCTTCCTTTGTAACCTATAGGGACACCATCTTTCCTGCAAGGAAATAAAAAGGAAAATCATTGCAGATTACTGGATATCCCAACACAAAACCCTCCCAGGAATTCAGAGCCCCAAAGGGTTGCCTCATTGCATTAGCAGCTGCCCTGGTATACAACCAAGTACTGCAGCCTGGTGCTATCAGAGGCAGAGGGAAATCTCTATAACATCCACACCAACATCTCATACCACCAACATGAGCAGGTAGGATTTGCAGACTGGGCTTTATTAGAGCAACCTGAGCACAAAGTCACACCAAAAAGGGAAAGTCATCGGCCACCTCTGTGACTGAACAGGCAGATTTCTGAGCAGATTCTGTAACTCCTTCATTTTGTACTGTTATATTAAAGAAACTTCCAAGCGAGCCTTATTCCTCCTTACCCAGCTCTGTTTCTCTGAGTAGGCTCCTGAAAGGACACTGTAAACCACTCACCTGAATTCACCAGTACAAAACTGCCTGGGGAAAAAAAAAAAAAAAAAAGGAAAAAAAAAGAGCAAAGCGTGAGGCACAGTTGAACTCGGAGGACACAGAGGGCTGTGTTCAGTGAACATGCACTGACTGTCATACAGGACTTCCTGTACGCATCAGGGATATCCCCAGTGAAACAGAAACAGGCAATAACTGCTCCCCACCTCCATTTTAAACCAGACCTCTGTACTTTCTGCAGTTGAGGAGGTCAGTTCTCTAACACCAAGGTTGCGAGAGATGGTGAATAGGAAGCATGCACTGTGTTCCATAGAGAACAGGGCACATCCTTCAGCCAGTGGCAGGAAAACTCTACCATGACACCGAGTTACTGCCTTTTATAAATGCACCGAGCATATCACAGAGGGATCAGAAAGGTTCCACAGAGGGAGCAGAGAGGGATGGAAGCCCTTCATCTTCTAGCCAGAGAGGCTCTGGCAGAGGATCAGGAAGCTGCACAGTCACATCTCTCTGGGACTGGACAGAGGAGCAAAGCAGGTGCAATGGTTCAGTGGAGCAAGTAGTGAGTCTACCAACTGAGACACTCCTGCACAGCCTGGGTCCAGACTGAGCTGCAGGATTGCCAGCTGTGCTTTACCTGAAGTTCTCTGCTGTTTTGGGTACAACATCGGCAAACAGCTCAATCTTCATGCGGCCAACCTCCTGGGGAGACAATGGCCAGATGAGCCTTCTGGGCCCCAGTGACACACACCAGCCTCCTCACCTCTGCACTCGGGGTACTGGCCTAAATTCAACCTGCTGCTGCACCCTTCCAGCCCTGCAGTCCCCTCCTGATGCACCCTTGCACCTCTTCCCTGCTGCACGCACCCCTCATCCTACAGCCCCATGCTGCTCCCCTCAGCTGTGCCCCTCCAAGTGCTTCCAGCTGCACCCCTGCAAGTCCCACAATGAACTCCTGGACCTCCACCATTCTCAGTGCACCCCGTTTTCACTCCTACACCCCCAATTAACCCTTGTGTATCTCTCTGTGCTGTGCTCCAGTGCAAACCCTGTCCTGGAGCACCACCACAAGCCCCTTCCCCTCCAAACACCCCTGCTTGCTCCCTCACACTGCCTACGAGTATTCCCCTGCAAGCCCTGCCTTCGCACTTCTACACCTCCAGCTACCCCTGAGCCATCCCCTCCCTGATACCAAGGAGAGCTCCCCCAAGCTCCATGCGTCCCTTGGCGCTCCCCTCCCGGTACTCCCCCATCTCTTCCAGTGCTCCTCTGCAATCTTCCCCTCCCTCCCAGCTTACCCCCCCCAACACCCCCCCTTCAGCTCCCACGCACCCAAACAAGCCCTGCAGAGCCCGCTCTATGCACCCCCGGGTGCTCCCCTCCGGTGCCATCGGCCGATCCCCCTCTCCCGTGCTCCCCTCCCCTGCAGGCCCCCCCAGCATTGCACCCCCACAAGACCCCAGCGCACCCCCACAGGCCCCTCCCGGCGCAGCCGCAACTCCCGAGACCGGCCGGAGCTGGCGGCCGCAGCACTCTCACCCACCTGCCCGCCAATGGTGACATCGAAGAAGACCACGGGGTTGTTTGGGTTGGACGCCAGCACCGCCATGGCGGCCACCTCGCCCGGAAGCGGAAGTGGCGCCGCAAGCGCAGGCGGGAAGGGCCGCAGGCGGGGCCAACCGCGCTGGGCTACTGGGAGCGTTTTGGCCGTGGCCCCCGCTGCAGGTAATCACTGCATGGCTTCGGTTGGAAGGGACCGTTCAGGGGCACGTGGTCCAACCCCCTGCACTGAGCAGGGACATCTGCACTAGAGCAGGGTGCTCAGAGCCCCGGCCAATCTCCCCTGCAATGGTGCTAGGGATGGGGCAGCGACCGCCCCTCAGCAAAGGGCTCACCGAGCAGCTCCGAGTACAGGGAAGGGCCCGTGGACAGAAGCCGTGCACCCTGAAAGGCACACCGTGGGCTGTGAGGAGACCCAACAGTCACACCAAGGCGGGCACCGAAAGGCACATGCAGCAGGACTGGGCACACCAGGAAGCAAACCAAGGCGTAGGGGCATCTCGGAGTGGATGCCTGGGACTCACCACCCTGGGTTTCTGTGTGGAGCCTCCTGGTTACCCAGCTCCTACCCCAGGGTCCCTGCCGGGCTCACTTCTCCTCCCTGATGGTTCTCCACCTGGACTGGGCACCTCAGAGGGCTTGCAGGCAGAGAGAGGTGAGACCCAGCCACCATGAGCAAGCAGGTCCTGGCATCCCTGGAGACAGACAGATCCCACCAGGAGCAGTGGAGGAGGAAGGTGGAGCTCAGCAGGCTGCAGACAATACCCTGAAGCAGTTCCTCCGGTTAACCCCCACAAGCAGGGGAGATTTCCCTGCAGCAGCACATTCCTCCCTTGTGCAGGCAGCAATGCCCTCAAAGGGCTGTCTGTTCTGAGACCCCAGTGCAAGAGAGCAGTGGGGTGCTGAGGCCATGCCCCTGAGTCAGACCTGCCTTCCAGCCTTCTCATACTTCTCTGGGTGGAAGATTGAGCAGATTGGGTGTTGCATGCAAGGTTAATTGCTGTCAGGTCACACAATTCCATTAGGTTGGTTGTCCAACCCTGAGGTTGGATGTTAGGAATAATTTTTTCACTGAAAGGGTTTTCAAGCATTGGAACAGACTGCCCAGGGAGGTGGTTGAATCACTGTCCCTGGCTATGTTTAGAAGTTGTGTAGATATGGTGCTTAGGGACATTATTTAGCAGTGGACATGTAAAGTCCCTACTTTACATGGTTTAATGGTTGGATTTGATGATCTTGATGGTCTTTTCCAACCTAAATGATTCTATGACTGAGCAGTGTAGCTTGGTGCAACCTCACTGTTTTTATCCAAACGCAAAGCTGGAAGGTCAGCCACCTTCTACTGATCCTGGCCCACTGATTTCTCCTGCTTTAAGCCATACTGCCTTGAAAACAAGGAAGGGATCAATCAAATGAAGAGCAAACCAAGCAGCACCTGAGGATGTGGAGACATCTCTGGGGAACACCCTGGAGCAGCAGGACCTGCCTTTAACTTGTTGGTTCAGCATCTTTTTATCACCTTTCCTCACCTAAGCAGACGGTAGGAGGAAGGGAGACATCTGTCTTAAACATTTCCCCTCACAGAGAAGTCTTTTTGGCTACCACAGGGCTAATGCAGGTCCAGGAAAAGAGGTGTGAGTTCATGATCTTTGCGTGTTTAGTTTGCATACTGATGGATTGGCCAGAAAGGCAGAGGCAAGAAAAGATTTCAGCAGAGGGTCCGACAGAGGGACAGAAAAGAAAGGGATCACTTTTACAGTATGATAACAAGATAGCAACTATGTCCCCACTAGAAAACAAGAAGGAAACACAAGCTTTCCTGGGCCTTGTGCGGTTCTGGAGAATGCATATTCCAGGTTACAGTCAGCTGGTGAGACCTCTACCAAGTAACACAAAAAACAGAACCATTCTGAGTGGGGCCCTAATCAACAACAAGCCTTTGAGCACATCAAAGAGGAGATAGCTTGTGCAGTAGCTCTTGGGCTTGTTTGGACAGGACTGTGCAGAATGTACTCTACACAGCAGCTGGAGAGCATGGTCTCACCTGGAGCCTCTGGCAGAGAACATCAGGAGAAACTTGAGGTCGACCATTAGGGTATTAGAGCCAGGGGTATCGGGGATCCCACTACAACCCACTACACTCCAACTGAAAAATTGATACTGGCAGCATATGAGGGGATTCAAGCTGCTTCAGAAGGTGTTGGTACAGAGGCACATCTCCTCTTGGCACTACAATTATCTGTGCTTCATTGGATGTTCAAAGGAAATATTCCATCTGCACATCATGCAACTAGTGCAACATGGAGCAAATGGGTAGTGTTGATCATGCAATGAGCTCGACTGTGGAAACCCAACCATCCAGGGATCCTGGAAGAGATCGTGGACTGGCCAGAAGGCAGAGATTTTGGAACACCACCTGAGGAGGCACCACCATATAATGAGTTACGAGGAGATGAAAGGCATTATGCTTTATTTACCGATGGATCCTGTTGTGTGGTAGGAGATTGTCAGAAGTGAAAAGCTGCTGTGTGGAGTCACACAAGACAAGTTGTTGAGGCCACTGAAGAAGAGGGTGAGTCAAGTCCATTTGCAGAAGTGAAGGCAATCCAGCTAGCCCCGGAGTTTGCTGAATGAGAAAAGTGGCCAGTGTTCTGTCTCTGTACTGACTCCTGGATGGTAGCTCATGCTTTGTGGGGGTGGCTGCAGGAGTGGAAGGCTGACTGTCAGCACAGAGGTAAACCCATCTGGGCTGCTGCACGGTGGCAGGACATTGCTGCCCAAGTGGAAAACATGGCTCTGACGGTGCATCATGTAGATGCTCATGTGCCCAAAAGCTGTGCCACCAAAGGACATCAAAACAATGAACAGGTAGACGAGGCTGCCAAGATTGAAGTAGCTCATCTGGGTCTGGACTGGGAGCATAAGGGTGAGTTATTTGTAGCTCGATGAGCCCATGAAACATTGGGACACCTAGGGAGAGATGGAACATGCAGATGGACTTGTGATTGAGGCGTGGACCATCACACAGGAGGCCATCACACAGATTACTCATGAATGTGAAACGTGCTGCAATTAAGCAAGCCATGTGAGTGAAGTCCCCCTGGAAGAGAGGCCGATGGCTGGGTTTTTGATATGGTGAGGGCTGGCAAATAGACTACATGGGCCCACTGCCACCAGTGCACCAAGGCAAGTGCTACATACTCACCATGGTGGAAGCAACTACTGGTTGGCTTGACACATACCCTGTAAATGATGCCACTGCCTGAAACACCATCCTGATTTTGTGGTGACATGGCCCTCCCAAAAGGATTGAATCAGACAATGGGACACATTTCCGAAATAACCTTATAAACTCCTGAGTGAGGAAACACGGCATTGAGTGGGTGTATCACATCCCATGTCATCCCTCTGGAAAGATTGAAAGATAGACTGCTAAAGACTATGTTGAGAGCATTGGACAACAGGGGATGGAAGTACTGGGATATAAATTTAGCAGAATCCACTTGCCTGGTTAACAGCAGAGGATCTGTTAACTGTCCTGGTCCTGCCCAAACAAAACCCCTACGTACAGTGGGAGGAGATAAAGTCCCTGTAGTGCACACAGGGAAGTTGCTGGGGAAGGCAGTGTGGGTTGCTCCTCCCTTGGGAAGGGGCAAACCCATTCACGGGATTGTCTTTGCTTAAGGACTTGGGTGTACTTGGTGGATAATGTGGAAGGATGGGGAAACCCGGTGTGTACCTCAAGGAGATTTAACCTAGGGGAAAAGTAATCTGTGATGTGAGTTCTATGATGCAGTTGTATGTGCAGCAAAGAGTGGATTTTGCAAAGAACTGGATGACTGCAATGATGACCCAAATGTAGCTGGTGCGCAACAATGAAACACACTGCTTCTCCTGCCCTGAACATCCATCCTGACAGATGGGGCTCAAGTCATTGCCTGTTTGTGAACATCTGGAGCAATGGAGAAACCCTGTGTTAATGGGGGAATAATATCTATCTGTGCTGGTACCGTGGTTGGTTTGAGCTCAGTAAAGGTCGAAACTTGTATGCCAGATATTGAATATCTTGAGCATACCTCATCTATAGTATTCGAGTTTAGTATGAAACTGTGTCTGGACTATAAGTTTTACTGGTATCTTGGACAATTGGACTGATGTTGGTAAGAAGGAATTTCAGGGATTTGAATTAGATATAATGGAATAGTTAAGTTGTATTATGTGGGGCCTGAGCATGATGCAAATGGCAGGGAATGAGGGGTGGATATTGTATTGGATCTGACGGAGCTGGAGTTAATTTTCCCCATAGCAGCCCTCCAAGTGCTGTGCTTTGTGTTGAGAGCTGTAAAGGTGCTGATAACACACCTGTGTTGTGGCTGCTGCTGGGCAAGGCTGTTTGTCCAACATCCCCCCTGCAGTGGGATGGGGTGGACAAGATCTTGGGAGGGGACACAACTGGGACAGGTGACCCAAACTGACCAAAGGGATATTCCAGACCATGTGACGTCAGCTGAACTATAAAAGGCAGAAAAAGGAGGAGGGAGGGGGCATCATCTTGTCCTCCAGAGCAACTGCTACGTGTTTGGAGCCCTGCTTCCTGGAGAGGGACAGACATCCCCTGCCGCTGGGAAGGGGATTTGTTTTCTTTTGCTTCCATGTGCAGCCTTGCTTTGCTTTTCATTAAACTTCCTTTGTCTTAACCCACAAGTTTCATCTGTTTTCTTCCACCTGGTCCAGCTGACGCCGGGGGCGGGGGGGGTAAATAATAGAGCAGCTTGGTGGGCACCTGGCATCCAGACAAGGTCAAACTACCACGACTATCAATGACCACCAGAGGACCTCAGGCAACCACCAACCAATTTGAGTATGCATGTGTCAAGGACATTTGCATATGTTAATGAGTTCTAGGAAAAACATGAGTATGTTAATCTAATCTCAGAAATATAATGAATATGTATATTTGAAATTGTCTTGAACCCCCATGACTGAGCGACCAGGTGCACCCATTAGCTGGTGCACACCTCTGCGCCCAGCACTGCAATACAGAACTGTCTTCAAACACTCCAACATGAGTCTTAGAGGGGTTTCTTCACCGTATTGGTATAGGAACAGGGTGGCAGGCTGGGCAGGTGCAGGGGCCCTTCCAGCTGGTGCTGGATGGTGCTGTGCTGGTTCCACAATAGCAGGCTGGCTGAGGACTGGCTGTTGGGGCTCATGGGCTGTGCCTAGTGCTGGCGCTCCAGTGTCTCAGGTAGCAGTGGTGGCTGTTGCCTTTTTGTCCTGCCCCAAGGGGTGCCAGGGAGGCCGGTCCAGCTGTGAGGGGCTACCATCAGTTTCCAGATGGTGTCCTGAAGCTGCAGAGAAGCCCCAGTGGAGAGAGGAAACCACTGAGGCCCTCAGCTGCAGATGAGACAGAGGGACTGCTCCCCTGCGCTGTCCTGAGATGAGGCTCACCAGCATGGGCTGAGCTGCTGGAACACCTGGACTGAGTTGGCTGCCTGTACCTCATGGCATCACTAAGTGGGGAGATTGCTCTGGGCAGGTTCCCTGGTCAGAAGCAGGTGCTTGTGGACATCTGGCTTTCTAGGCCAGTCTCATCCCTGCTCTTCCTTGTCCTGACCTTGCTGTGCCTGTTGCTCTTGGGGGCTGCTCCTGCCCAGCCAGCTTACTCTGCTCCAGGCAGAGTGGGCTTCTAAGATGAAGACCTAGGAGTTCAATTAAAGCCTCTGACAGCAGCAGCAACCTCAGAGTTTTGTCCCAGCGCCTGGAATTTGGAGATTTGAACAAGTTCAGCCTTTAAGGACCAAATTCCACAGAAATAAATGAACTGTACCTAGACAAATACTGATTAGTCTTAGACATAGTGTCTCCTAGGGGAAGTGATTTCATAATTCTGGTCTTTGTATTGTGGTAAAAAGAATCTTTGTTGGGGTAATAAAAATGGGGTAGTGGTACATTATCAACCTTGTGATAATATGGATAAAGGTGATCAATAGCCATATACTTGTGCTGTAGTGGGATCGGAACAGAAATGTATAGGAGTTGTTAGCCAAAGAAGTAACCAACAAATCCTCCTTTTATAATAGAGGGGGTGTAAATTCAATGGGAGAAATGTACAATTCTTGTTTGGTAGGTGTATCAACAACTCTTCAATTTAAAAAAAGGACAGAGCCTTCTCCCAAGGAGGATTCTATTCTCACCTATCTAGAAGCAGGTGTCTTGTGCTGGTCAGAGACAGAAAATCCACCTGCATCTGGTAACAGCTGACCACTGTAGTATCTCTTCAGCCACTCACATTCCATCTGCACATTGCATAGGAGAGAAATGGTCACAGAAACCTGTCACCAAACAAGGAGCAAAATGACATCTGGACATCATGGCAACGAGATGTCTGCTCAGAGAGTATTCATTGCACTAGAGAATGTTGTGGGCAAAAAAGCACTCAAAGTAGACCATAAAAGAGACAGAACAAGAAGAAACAGTTCCAGACACAAGAGTGTCAAATCCGTGTGTATCGGGACACTAGGGCAAGAAGGGTGGTATCAGAGTGAATGAGCATTTGTGAAGGCAGTAGGGTACCAGAAGAGAGAGAAAAAGGACCACACATCAAAGTGTGTGTCCACAGGAAAGCAGGAGAGGGAAGGAAACAAGCAGAGGACTCTGGAGGACTTCCACTCTGTGGAAATGTACTGTGTTCCAGAGAAACTGTGACGCTTTGCAGAGGCAGTGAAAGCCTGTTTTACCTGCTCAAGAGTCCTCTTGAGCTCAGCATTGAGATGCTTCAGCTCAGTCTTCTCAAGTTCCAACCTTGCAACTGCTTGCTGCAGACGTTCCAGCCACTGAGACAGCAGTCTCTTCTCTGAGAGCCAGAACAGCTGCTGCCTTCTGCAGTAGCCTGCTGGGTGCACAGAGGAGAGATAGTGTCTGCTGTTGCCATTTAAAAGTTAGAAGGGCCAGAATCAACCCATCGGAGAGGGTAAGTGGACTCAGGAATGGACAGTGCTAAGTCCCTTCTCCTCCCAGCCCACAGGCCAAAACAAAATACTCTTCCTAGGAGCTTTTCTCCAGATCACCTTGGAGAAATCCACAAAAATTTACCCTCATGCTTTCTGAAAACTGCAGCACAAGTATATTCTGAACTCAAAGCAAAGCCTTTAACCTGATCAGTCAATGGTATGAATTCCATTATTTTTAATACACCTATGAAAGCATCCTATAAGCACCATCTGTGTCGCTGCTGTTCAGCCATCATTATAAAATTCTGCTAAGTTTAGTACATAGGTTTGGTCAACTGCCTTTTCCTGTCCCTGCCAAATCTTCACCATGACTCATTGGCTAGGCTTGCCTAGGTAGGAGCCAACCAATTACCTGTCTTCTGTAAACACACATGGGACCTGCCATCAGGTCCAGCTTCTTTCTCTTTCTGTCTTCAAATCACATTCATCCACAGCCTTCAACCAACCGCTGCGTATGACACACAGGATTCTGGGACCAGGAGCAGAAGTGACCTTTGTGATCTAACACAGGGTCCTGTGTGGCAGGTTCCGACTATACACAGCACTGCCCCACTAGTACAGGGATGCAGTCAGGATAACATCCTTCAGGGTAGAGGGCCACCTGAGTGGTACAACAATAAAACCCATAGCTGTAGGATTTCACTGCTTTGAAGGACAATGAAGGATGTATCTTCAAGAAGAAGGACATATTTCTGAACATGCCAGTCTCTGTCAGTCCAAAGTAAATATGCTCCATTCTAAGGATAAATGAAAGTCAGTCTCTAAAACAGAGTCCAAAACTCTGACAAAAAAACACTTAAGATCAACATCTTCATAATGACAGACATTAAATAATGTCCTGCCTAGGTTCTGCCTTTACCTGGCCTCTGCCAGCTCCTCTGAAAGACCCTGTCTGTCCTGATCCATGGCTGCCACTCACAACTCTATGGCAGCCTTCTCCTGCACCAGGAATTCCTTCTCTTTGAATACGTTGGCCAGCACATGCCCTTGGCGAGAGGGCTCCCTGTGCAACTCCTCCAGAGCACTGCTGGCTGACTGTTGCTGGCACAATACCTGAAAGCAGGGCAGAATACAGAGTCCGTTCTCTGGAGTTCTGTGCAGATCCAGCCGGTGCCACTTCTGAATCAGCCAGAGGAGGCTGAACTCCTGTACTCTGGGCTGGCAGTTTAAGAGCATCTGCTGTGTACTGCACTAACACCCCAGGCTGCCAAAAGGCACCATCACTGTTCACTTGGAAGTGATGTGTAAGGCCCTTCTGGGCTGCCTGGGACCA